>KE747829.1:481146-675642 GCA_000465215.2 Pyrenophora seminiperda CCB06
GTGTGTGTGTGTGTGTGTGTGTGTGTGTGTGTGTGTGTGTGTGTGTGTGTGTGCAGTGGCAGATACACTATCAAAGATACCTCTTAACCTCTTTTTATACATGTGAGCAAAAGAGTTGGTTAGCGACCGTGTTTTGCCTTGTTCTCTTGCTGCTATGTGTATATGTTTTCTATTCCCAGATTCTTTTCTTTTGTTACGTGTTTTCTCTCCTATTCGGTGCATAATTACCTACAACAAAAACATAGGCAACAAACACCACAAGAACCAAAACAACGCACGTCTGTCTGTCTACCTAATGACCACTTCGACAACCACCTCATTGCTCCACCCAGCCTTTGAATCCGTCTCCTTCCACGCCCTCACCGTATCAATCTCGAGCATGTTTTCACAGTGCTTACTAACGCGTACGCAATGCGCAGCGATTGGCCGACCGAAGAGGACAGCAAAGAAGTCCTTTTCGATGCAGCGAGAGGGAAGATCCGATATGTACAGAGCTAAAGAAAGTAAAAATCAGTATCTCATACCGTAAATTTCAAGGGTTTGAAAAGAAAAGGGGATAGAAAACGTACCAAAAGTACCCAAAACTTTGAGACTCGTCCAAACTCTCAAGCGTCCTGAACTCCGATCCACATATGCATCACTCGATACAATCGCCGCTGCGCCCGTCATCTTGTCCACCACGCCCAAGATGGCTACTTGGATATCCTCTGGACCCTGCGCCTCGTGACCCTCTTCTCGCTTTAGCGTAAAGGGCAGCAGAGGGAACGCAGACAAGATTTCCCAGCCACGGACTTGCAGGTCGAGATGCACAAAGGAAGTGTTGGTAGCCACGCTTGTTGGCTTGCTGACCTGTCCGTCGGTGTGTGAGCGGATAATGTAGGTTCCCTTCTCTGCGCCGGGAAAGGCGTCGAGGCCGATGAGTTCGGCCACGGGCTTGGGGGTACAGTTGAAGACACCCAGGATGGAGACACCGCTATGTGCCATGCCGACGTAGGTGCTTACTTTAAGGAGAGCCGTGTCATCGTAGGCGTTGTAGGCTGATGTACTTTTCCCCACCGTGTGTGGGCGCAATATCACTGTGTCGCCTCTTGGTGTGTTTCCAGTCATCTGCGCAATGAGATCGACATCGTGCTGGCCTGGTACGTCAGTAATGTAAATTGGTCCACCGCTTACACAGCGTCCCGCGGCGTGGAAAGCAGCGTAGTCGTGACTTGTCTGGAACATGTCCCAATCAGGCAGGATGTTTAGATACTGCGTCAAGAGGGAGTTGTGCGCGTTGCAGAAGATATGCCACGGATGGCTTGCCGGTACTTCAGGGAAGAAGTCATCCGAGTTCCGGAGCAACATACGTGGTTTGTTGGATGGTAGCTGTGAATGGAAAATGAGAGGAGGTGTCTGCGACATGCAGGATATGGCTCGCGCGGAGAAAGAGCGAAGTTGAGCAATAGACCAAGCGTCTTGGTAGGCTTTGATGAGATGGCGACGGTCGTCTGCGTCGTGGAGCTCATCGAGGAAGAATTGAGCATCGGTTTTGACAGAGTCAACACCACACGAAGATAGGAATTGGTAAAAGTCCTTGTAGAAACGGTCTACGTCTTCCTCGGTAACGACAACAATTTCGCGGCCCGAAACGCCGTCCTTTAGTTGGACGGCCCTGGTCTTGTATTCTTTTGCGATGCGTCCTTCTGGTGCGATGCCGCCCCAGTAGCCGAACATGGCGTGCCAGACTGCAATATGATGGATATGTTTATATTTGCTTCGAATGTCGTCCACTGTAGCTTTGAGACCGCGTGGAAACCCAGTTTTGGTCGCTTCAAACTCGACCCAGGCATTGTCAAACTGATCGCCACCTTCCGTGTTGAGTGACTGCCAATTATCGTCGATGATGAGATTGCTGATGTTGATTTCGTTCTTACCGAGAGATTCCAGGGCGTCGAAGATCTTTTCTTCGGTGAGCTTTTGGCCCAGGCCATTCCAAGTGCAGTACGTCAAGCCATCGTACCAGTTCTCCATCCACTCAGGCTTGAAGTCGTCGGTCAATGCCTTCATTTCCTCGTTAACCTGACCCGTTGACTCTTCGTATGCCATGACGAGCTTCCTGGTATAATACATGGAAGCTGCTATTGCATCGTCCACCTTGCGTCCCACTGCAGCAACAATGCGAACAGTGCCATTCTTATCACTGTCGTTGTTGGAGTTCATAACGACTCTTCCGTCACCATCATGATTGAGTGTTGTGAGCACCTCCTCCAGACCGCTGACTGCGAGCAACATGAGGTGTAGTCCGTCGTGACGCTCAAATGCTGCCAAGACAGCCTCTTTGTCTGGCTGGAAGCGGTCCTTGCCTTGCCTCGGAGCGAGCCATGGACCCCAAAGTCGTATCTCCGCAAACCAGCGGGATAAATTTGTCGGTTTACCAAGCTTTTCGCTCGAGTGACCAGGTGTCTTACCAGACGCTGCCTCTACAGGATAGGTAAGGTCCCAGAGAAGCGTATTTGGTGTATCGCTTTGCTCTTTTGCAATGTTCAGGAAAGGCGGGAGACCGTCAAGATACCAAGTAAGGTCCTGAGGCAATGGTTTTGGTGATTGATAGATGAGGCAGCCATCCGAAGTGGAAAATTGTTCATTAGCCCATTTCCATGGTTCATTCTACACATGCTATTAGAAGGGTCTGTAGGGATGAAGTCTGGCATCAGCTGCTTCCAGTGTTTGTCACGTACTTTTGATGCTCTGAAAGTGAGGGTATATGACAAAGAAGATGCATGTTTCGGGCGTGCTGCAAGGTCAATTGTAAAGTACTGACGTCGCACATGCTTTTTGTTCGAGTTGACCACCATCTTGACACGGTCAGCTTTCTAGGCAGCTTGTAGACAGTGTTTCGGCGAGCATACCACAGATGGCTCAATGCTCGGCTCCAGGATAGAACTGGTCCATTTGTCTAGGGTATCAAAGTTGTGCCATAATGCAACTTCCCAAGTGTTTTCCGAACCAGCTGAGCTTTCAATGAGTACTGTAAACCTAACCTGCACATATGGTTAGACCTGCTTCCGTCAAGCAGTTGGGAGGGGCTCTGCTATACAGATTCTTTGTCCGAGGCAATGGTCGTCGTCTGGCCCAGCGGAGGGTGACAGCTGAGTGTGGCATACATGGCGGGCGGAGAGGAGGACTTGATGTATTAGAAGCACAACTGCCGTTTGGCTGAGGATGAGATGGAAGAGCAAGCTGGACGATCAAGATGGCAATATGGATGTTTGGCAAGCACAACAAGGGAAACAGAGTGGATGAAAATTGAACTGATTGAGTAGTAGCTAAACAGTAGGCAGAAGACGGTGTACATGCAGGCACCGCCGTCGGCACAAGAGATGTGCAGGGAGCAGGTGACGTGTGCGGATGCGGATGCGGATGCGGAGGTAGTCGGGGAAGCTGCAAGGGTTCCTCAGATCAGCCAATCGGCGCGAGTCTTGGCAAGCGCGGAGACGCGGGCACTTTTGACATGCATGCCCCAAAGTTTCGACGGCGGTGCAATTGGAAGCCATGTCGGCATTGCGGCATTGGTCAAGGTCACGACACGTCGTCGGTCGGCAATGCATTCGACTCCAACATAGTTTGGCGCGTAATGGGCGCCCAGAGTTGAAATGGGCAGAAGAAGAGGAGGATGCACGAGTACGGCAGGCACTATGGAAACAGCAGGCGGGCAAGGTGCGGGCGGGGATGCAGCAGAGCATGCTGAGCCTCCTTGAAGAGCGCGGGTTCGTCAAGGATGTCGCTGGGTGAGAGGAAATTACTGCAAGTCTCCAAGAAGTTATGCTGAACAGGCACAGCGGGCGCAAGAGGCTCGACTGGCTGCTCACGGAGAAGCGCATCGGCGTCTATGTCGGCGTAGACCCAACAGCCCCCTCGCTGCACGTTGGTCACCTTCTCCCCCTCATGGCGCTGTACTGGATGTACCTACATGGCTACTACACCGTCAGTTTGGTGAGCAGCCCACGACTCGATACCCACAACGGCAGTTAATGTTGGCTAGTTAGGTGGAGGCACAGTGCAGATTGGCGACCCCTCTGGGAGAACAACAGCACGCTCACGGCAGGCTGAGGACGTGCAGAGTCTGAACGTGCGCAGCATAAACGAACAATTGAGGACGCTGTGGACCAATGTCAAGTGTCTTGGTATTAAGCACCAGTACCCACCCAGCATCAGTCGCAAACAGTCCATTCTCAACAACCGCAAGTGGCTGGAGCAACTCAGCGCAGTCGAGCTGATGAGAGATCTGGGGTCAGGCATGAGGCTGGGATCCATGCTCAGTCGCGACTCGTAAGTCGAATCCTGCTCTGCTAGGACCCCCTCTAACACATGCAAACAGCGTCAGGCTACGGATGGAAAACGGTGAAGGCATGGCCATCTCCGAGTTCTGCTACCCCCTCTTCCAAGCCTACGACTGGTGGAGCATGTACAAAGACCGCGGCGTCCAGTTACAAATCGGTGGATCCGACCAGTACGGTAACATCATCGCAGGCATGGGCGCTGTCAGCCACATGCGAAGGATACACGGCTTGAATGGCGGAGCAGAAGAAGAAGACCCAAAGGAAGCCCCGTACGGACTCACCACACCTCTACTTACAACAGCGTCTGGCGAGAAGTTCGGCAAAAGCGCCGGCAATGCCGTTTGGCTGGACGGCCATATGATGAACCCCTTTGATCTTTACCAGGTATGTTTATTGAAAAGAAAACAGTAGCACTAGCCAGCCGCCTTCTAATTCCCTTTACCACAGTACTTCCTTCGCACCGCCGACGCCGACGTAGAACGCTACCTCAAACTCTTCACCTTCCTCCCCCTCGACTCCATCGCCCTCTTGGTGACGGAACAAAACCGCGACCCCTCCAAGCGCGTCGCCCAACACATGCTCGCCCAGGAAATTGTCGAGCTCGTCCATGGGGCGGCCGAAGCTAAAAAAGTGGTCCTGGCACACAAGGATGCGTTTGGCCAAGGCACAAACACTTTTTCTTTACTCTCGCTGCGCAAGGCGCTCTCCAGTGTCAAGAAGAGCGCGGAGACGACCATGGAGATTACTGGCGTTGAACCAATGAGCGAAGCAGAAAAGAAGCTACTGGTTTACAAGAAAGCTTTTGCCGCGAGTGCGACTACACAGCAGCCTATGAAAGACACTACTACAACAACGAAGACAACAATACCAGCCGAGGAGGACGCGTCCAACAACACCAACAAACCCATCATCACACTCCCCCTCTCCCTCCTCCACCCCGGCTCCTTCCCCGCCGTCCTCCACGCCGCCGGCCTCGCAACTTCAAAATCCGTAGCCAGTCGCCTCATAGCAAGTAAAGGCGCCTACGTCCTCGTTCCCAACTCGGGTCCCCCAGACAACCCAACTGCTCTCCAATGGGAAACTATCCAGCCGACCAAGGAGTGCAATCCCCAACATTATTTGGTGGACTTTGAGGCGCTGGTGCTGAGGTCGGGAAAGTCGAAGATACAGATTTGTAGGGTTGTTAGGGATGATGGCCAATAAAAAAGAGTGAGGGCGTGCTAGACCTGTCTGGAGGGAATATTCCGTCTTTCGGTATACCTCGAAATTCGGACATTTTTCTCTTCTTGGAAAGACCGACTGTTATGGCAACCGGAGATTTTCTCGCAGAGGAAAAAAAAAGAAAAGTACTATAGCTACGTCAAGCGCAGGGCTGGAAATATACTATAGTATATGGTGTAGAAGCACTATTGTAAGCTATAATGCCCTTGGCAGTTTGTTGTTTCCTGTACCATGAAAATGGAGCTACCGGAGATGAAAGGCAATGCAACACGACTCCACTACCCAAAACAACCCCCCTCTCTTCCCCCCAAAAAACTGTAATCTAGTAAAATGCGCCAAGTTTTTCTTGTTTAACCACTCATACTCGTATTATGATTCTTCTGCCTATAACTTTCCAACTCGCCCCATGTGCTGTTGTCGTTGTCCAGGTCTACCTATCTTAGGCCTCCACCACCTGTATTATGTCGAGCATGTTGGAACCTTGTTCCAACGCCAATCTTGCACGGTGCAAGGACATTCTTTCTGTTGGAGGGGGGGTCTAATGGCAAACCGGCGGCAGCAATGTTGTTCTGGAAATGAGTGCGTCTAGACAGGGTAGGATGGCGTTCCCGAATGGGTGACTGCAGGGGCGAATTACGATGAGCAAAGTGGCGACGGGTCGGACCACGTTCGATGCACACGTTTGGACTGAGAGGGCTGAGCTCGACACCGCCGTCGTCGTCGTCGAGGATGGCAGATTTAGGAGAACTTGGGTTGTTATGGGCAAGGGAACGGATAGTCACGGTGTTAGAGTGGGTCGCATTAGGGTAGTTAACCGAACCTCTCGTGCTCCTGAATAGCGAGTGGCGTTTAAGTTCGTGTGTATCTTCTACAAATGGATCTGGTGGAGATGTTCTCCCCTGCGGACGTGGTGTGTTGCTTTGCAATGTGCCCTCCAGGAAATCCCAAGGCAACTCATCAGGCGATGACGCTAAGCTGCCAGCTCGACTCTCTGAAACTTCAGTGGCATCCACTGGTCCACCTGGAGACACGCTGAGAAGCCAGTTGGAGATGGTTTCCTCTGGCGGGACTGCGACACTAGATGATCGGGTCCGTGAGCCGGCAATAAAGTATCCTGAATCGCCTGACCATGCTTCGGAGCTAACTTCGGATGCTGCCGTGCAGGCCGCGTTTAGTTGATATCGCACAGGTCGGAAAGACTTGCTTGACATGCACAGCGACTCTGGACGAGGCATGGGAAAGCGGTGCGGGGTTGGACACTCTTCAGGGGCCTTGTGGTCGGGAGGCGGCGAGGCTTTCCTCGACACATTTGGCAGCTGCGGGTACAGGGTATCTCTGTTTGGCTTGGGTGTTTTGTTTTCACGACCAGCATCTTCGAATATCTGTCTCATACGTGCAGCGTGTCCAGCACGGGCTGGCGACTGGAGTAGTATCGGGCCATGATGTGCACGCCGGGCGCGGATGTTAGCTAGTTGGGAAGGTGAAGCCAGGTTTGTGTTTAGACATGGTGGCCTATATGGCGTTTTGGTAGCTCCAGCACGTCTATAGTCATTGAAGATATCGGTTGCGGTCGGACGAAAGTACGCGGAGTCGATTGGACTCAGAGCGATGCCGTCGGCTGTGCAGGACTCTGGGCTATTCGCGCGCAGAAGGCGACCTCTAGACGTCAGGTCGGGTGTTACGGGTGTTTGAGTGTCTGCGTGCTGGCCGCTCTGTGTGTTTCCAGGAGACACTGCCGTTGACGTGTGACTGTGACGCGGTGTTGTAGCAATACCCTGCTAGCGTTAAGTAAGTGGTGAGCGTAGTGGAGGATGCGTAACCTCGACAAACTTGGTACGAGGAGGCCATTGCAGTCGGTAATTGCGCAGTTCCTATGTCTTCTCGTAGGTTTGATTTGACCCAGGTACGCGTGAGGTTCGGTTTGACGCTTGTGTACGGCGTGGTACCGGTAGCAGTAGGCCTACCAACACCAACATGGACTTGGGTATGTAGATTGAGTTGTGCTACCTGGCACGGTGGGCTAGGGAGGCTGCCAGGGCAACGCTTCTACAAGATGCCACTCGTTGTGACTGCTTGCTATGTACTGAACACGAGCAGCTACTTCCCGGTATGTTGTTGTAAGACAGGCGCATATTCAGATGAAAGGAAACAGGTACGCAGCCAATCGGGGTGGGTCTGCCAGGATATGCATAGTGCAGTCATGCTCCAATGTCAGCATACGGTCGCTGCCAACGCTGCTGTGTACAATGGAGAAGGAGTGATGATGTAAACAGAAAGGATGTGCAGCATGAAATACGGAATACAACAGGGTGGAAACTGGTAGCGACGGCCGCTGCTTTCCGCGTGCACAGCGCACCTTCCTACCTGCCTCGAGCGGCACCTTCCCTTCCAGCCCTTCCAGCCCAGAGACGCTTGACCAATGCAAATTGAGGGCGATCAGTCTTGCCATCAGTCTCGCTGTGCACAATCTCCGTTTGGGCCCGGGTGGCATATGTAGTATGTGCTACGAGCTGCGCCAAGTCATCACGCAAGCTTCTGGCCGTCTTGTCACGTAAAAGTGGCGTATGCCATATCGGTACTCCATATTCGATGCAAAGCGAGGTTTGGAGTTGGCTGGCTAAAAGGGTTGATACTTGATAGCAGATTGCCGTGCGCCATGCCAACCTGCGCCACTGCGCCACTGCGCCTCCGGTATCAACGACAAGCCTGTGGGCAACGGCTGAGCACCCGCCACTATGGTTCTGATTCGGCTCTAGCGTGCTAAATTTATCCATGTTTCCTCATGTCCGCCGCCATCATCTCGCGCACACCAACGATTAATATCGTCCATATCGGGCATTGCAGGCAGGTAGGCCATTTAATCTCACACACTAGGCGGATCCCGCGCACCGCCGATCGATACCCACACGATGCTCTGTCAATTGACAGGACCGGCTATAGGCGGTGGTGCATGGCGCACTGCAGCAGCGAAGGCTATTATAAAGGCAAAAAGTCAGGCCTATTATAAAGGCAAAAAGTCAGGCCTATTGTGACACCTGCATCGGCTGCACTGGTGGCCAGCCTTAGAGGCGTCATGCATGCAGGAACCAAACGGCGTACGCTCAAAAGGGCCGTCTTGGCCGGCACCACACTCGAGACCCGAGACCGACTCGTGCCGGCCTCGTCTAGGCAGGGTCATGCCACCAAAGGTAGCATACAACAGACCGCGCCATCACGCATCACGGCACTGGCACACGTCTGAAGCATGCATGCCTGATATTTGCCAGATACACCCTCGCTCGACCACACCGACGCCAACCCCAGCTCCCCGCGCCCTCCGAATGCTAAGTTACGGACAGCACGCAGTAAATCACCGCAGCCCTGCACTGCATCTGTACTCCACCGACGCCGCCGCCCATCCATCGAGATGCGCTTCCCTCATATGTATCATGGAGCGAGCTTCGTCAGCACCTTCACATCGCTCAGTACGGAATACGAATACTGCCACGGGAGCGTGTGCGCTCTGCCCGCGACTGTCGCACCATGCTGTATTCTGCATTCACCTGCTAGCGGCCAACACGCGGCCCCTGAGTCGCCGCACACCTCGTGGCTTCCTTCGCGACCTGCACCACACCTTCTAGCCCGTGCATGCTAAACTCTGAACCATGCCAACCTGGCCCTGTTCCACAATCAGCCCTGGCCGCTTCCCGCAAGCCTTTGTACCTGCGAGACATGCTGTCCTGGCCTCTCGCCTCTTTTTGCTTACCCTCGCTCCGTATCGCTTTCAACTTCCATTCTCTGTCGCGCCGCCTAAATCTCCACGAGCTCGACGCTCTTTGGCGACGCTAGTTCAACACCTTCCTCTTACACTGTCTATATTTCCTTTTTGCTGCTTCTCCATCTTCGCGCGCCCTAGTCTCCGCCTTCGCCTTTACCACCTATAGATACTCTTCTTAGCTCAACGGCCCGCCAAACAGCTCGGCAGCCTTGTTCCAATCACCAGTGAATCATATCCATGAACAACGCCTTCGCTTCCTCAGTCCAAAATCTTCCGACAGCCCAAGTTTGACTTTCGCTGGGGTCCTCTTCTCACTGTACGTATATGGATTCCTTTTGAAACCACATTGGGCACCTTCGTCACCATGCTGCAACGCACCGCGTCACATCCTCCCCCTCTTTCTAGTTTGCCCACGCTCGATTGCCATGTTTGGCATCTCATTGCAGGCCGGCAAGTGCTCTTTGGGCCATTCCACCCGTGTTATCTGCACAATTATCATCTTCACTGCCGAAGCCTCTCGACATCACCCGTGCCAGCGCATTTGAGTGTCACTTGCCATGCGAACCAACCTTCTAACTTGCAAGTTTGTAGGCCTGACAGTCTCCCCGATACTCCGTGCCGTTCTTGCTGGGTGCTGTCTCAACCAGCCCCCCAGGCTGCTGGGTATCCCCTCACCTAAGCTATCGCTGTCGTCCGCTGTCAATCGCTGACCGAACATTCTCACTCATTCCTGACCTGCATCGTTCCCGCGCCTCATTGCCTGTAATTTAGATCAGGTACCAGGACCAGTGTTCGGAAGAACACTCTCTGACCATTGCGTGTCACATATGCCCGCATTGACCCTTGGTTGTCTTGCAACAAGGGCATATGCGTCAGTGATCGCACAACTGTACTAACGGCCAACACCTCTTCCAAACCACTCGCTGCCTGGCGCATACCCACCACTTACCCAACCTTACGCTTCGAGGGTGTGATCCTCGCGTCACACGTCATTCACACACAAGCAGGTCCTGTGTCCATTGACACACTTACCGACAACATTCCTACGCCTAATTCATGAGTTACGACCCAAGACTGGGCGCCGAAGCATACGGTGCGGCGGACGCGTACAACGATGGAGGAGATGCGAGAAAGGGCTCTGTACGAGCGGCCAGGGAAAGGATGCAGGCTGCGCAAAAGAGGACACAGCTCCCAGATACATCGAAGATAATAGGCCTGCCACGTCGACCAAACCAGAACCTACCTCAGTCTTCCATCCAACAGTCACCGCCAACAGCTTTCTCAGCCTCTATGGAAAATGATGACTCTGGACCTCCCTCACCACAGTGGCCACTCCCAAATAGCATGATAGAGACCTCCATTCCTATACCACCCCGCTCACCAAGGAGGTTACAATCACCGCCACAAGTAATCCGCCCGGTATCCGACGACCTGCCTATTCAACAATTATCGCCCGACTTCCAGTCCCCCTTGTCCCCGGGTTATCTACAAGCGAGTGAAGACACCTTCTCCCCTGGTTCCTACAGATCCTCGCGCCCAATCACAACCTCATCCATTGCATCCGAATCTTCAATAGGATCAATACCTGACTTTCCCATACCTCAACCGCCTATGCCGAGTATTCAACAGACTCGTCGCTTCCCAAGTCTAGGCCCACCCCCTTCGTCGCGAAGAGGGCCTTCATCATACTACACACAAATGTCTTATGTGTCACCAATTGTCGAAGAGTCAGAGACACATTCAACAAGGATACAATCGCAACGCGGATCGTTCGCGTCGAGCAACGTATTTCCGACCAACAACGATAGCTTCTATCCCGAGGACGACATATATTCGGATGACGATGAAACAATCAGTAGCGAACGCGGGACAATCACACCAACGGATGACCGGAGCGGCCTTGTCCAACAGTCGCCGGCGCTTGTGCGACAAGCAAGTTTGGGAAGACGAACCAAGCCATCGATAATGACCATCAAATCCGTAGACAGTAATGGGGATAAGAAGAGCGGCGCGAAGAAAAATGCAGCTGGTCTAGGAGCCGGAGTGGGGGTGGCTATGGGGCTAGGGGCTGCAACGCTCGCAGCAAGGGACGGCACACCCATCAGAGGAAGGTCGCCCCTCAGCAGCCATACATCGTCAGACTCTCTGGACACATTTCAAAACTCGAGAGATCAAGCTGGATACGCAACGTCAACATCTTCACCCCATCCACTTTCCCAGGAGATGCGCTTCAGCGGACTAGCCGAGCGTGCTGGGATGCGAAGAGGGAGACCCGCGACTCTTGACATGGATGCCGTCCGAGAAGCTGAGGCGCGTGGTAGCTTGACAAGTCTACCAGACCTTATTCGAAGGGCTACACGGCTCGCAGCCAATCTTGATCGCGGGCGTACAGCGAGCCGACTGAACATGGACTTTTGGGAAAACGGCGCTCCTAACCAAAACCAGGCACGCCAGTCTGGCTTGTCGGAGATGCTTGCTGCCTTCCCACCACCTGGCCAAGAAACACCAACTCGTTCGGGCCGGATCAGTCCAAGAGCGGTGGGCGGCGGCGGCGGTCTCACCAAGTGGCCGTCGACTGCTGAAATGCGCGATGGTGGACTCGGCTCTGCTGCCTTGACCAACGAAAAGCCCAAGAAACGCCGGTGCTGTGGTTTGCCTCTTTGGACGTTCATCACGCTTCTGATAGTCTTGCTGTTCATAATCGCCGCCGCAGTCGTTATTCCCGTGGTTCTCGTGGTTATCCCTAATCAGAACAAGGCCACCAGTGCTGCTGCTCAGAATACTCAAGGAAGCAGCACCACCAACGGTCTGACCAATACGAATGTACCCGCATCAGCCCCGACGTCTCGACCTAACAACCCTGGAAATGCAGGAAACGCCCAATGTGACGGAATTATCACTTGTCAAAACGGCGGTATTGCCATATTCAACGCTGATCGATCATGCAACTGTATTTGCATTAACGGCTTCACGGGGCGTACGTGCACCAACAACGATGCCACCGGCTGCACCACCACCAACATTGAAGGTACTGCTAATAATGCCACCATGGGTTCTGGAATTCCCCGCTTGATCGAAGAGACAGCAAAGGGGTTCGATGTACCGATGAATGCGACTCGTATCCTGTCGCTTTTCTCGACACTATCGCTCAGTTGCGCAGCTGAGAATGCTCTTATTACTTTCAACGGATTGGCTTCTCGGAGCCTTCACTCGATCGACGTAAGGTCAACTCTTCACCCGTCACGTACACTCCCACTCCTTCATCATCCACACCCCGCGCAGGCCCTTCACCAGCTACACAAACGCCAGACAGTCGGTCAAAGCAACAAAGCTCCTGCGAGTCCACAGCAAGCGGCTTCGCCGCAAGCTTCCGCAACAGTTCAGCCCATTTCTAGCAGCATTGTCGCGCTTGACTTTGCGCGTGTGGCTGTCCTTTTCGCTCTCCAACAGAGTAGTTCTCTCGACATTGCCGCTGCTGCACAGGAATCGATACAGACCCTGCTCACGAACAATCGCAATGGCAATGCTGGCAGTACCGCCGTTGATGTCGGGCCCTTTAAACTGGATCTTGCCCAGTTTACAATTCAGTTCGGTAATGGAACCACAATCCGTGCGCCGCCGCAATCTGCGTCGTGAGTGATATTTGCTTCTATTATTTTTTCTTTTGAACATTGCTTCGTCAGCATATCAGCATAGCGATACCCTTTTTTGTATTTTTATCATCCGCAGACAGTATGTCCGTTTTGACAAGGCTCGGACCCAATGTACGATACAAGATGACCGATGTCTGCCTGCGGCAGCGCGGCGCTGGGCGTTCCCTTTTGTCCTATTCTTTCTCATTGCTCTTTCTTATATACCCGTCCTGTGTGGAGCTTTGCCCACAAACCAATGGATTGGATCTAATGTTTTTCTTATGCCGGGAAATACCCTAAGATGGAGTTGAATATGTAACGGCAGTCCTAGATCTAGTAGCGAAACAACATGATAACCTCAAGTAGCATACTATAGCGACTTACACGCTAAATTAAATGTAGCAAGAAAGGGTGTTATACCTAAACAGGAAATTTCTAAGATGTCTCAAAGTGCATGAAGTTGTTAAGCATATCAGGGCTCGCCAACATGTAACCTATCGTGGCCCCTTATCAGAAAGAGGATGACCTTTACGGCGACGATGAGCTGTACGTGTTATTGGACATGTAGAGAGATCATTTTGAGGTCAGGGTGCGGTGGTCGTTGGGTCAATTTCTTTGGTCCTTTCACTCAGTCTGACTTTCTTTCCCTCAGTTTTCTTTGATTCACTTCAGTCTAATCTGACTTTCAATGTCTTACACGAATCACTTCAAAACGAGAACGCGTCGAACTACAAAAGGACTAGAGACCTTGGGTACCCTGATCTTGCGTACCTACGGGTCGCGTTGTGGCCGCACAGTTCAACAACCAAGGTGTCAACAACGATGCTGAACGCGACGCGCCCGAGCATCCGAGCATGTACTTTGTTGCAATGGCCAATGCTACTTGACTGTATCGTCTCTGTAGTTGTCGCTTTTTGGGGTTCTGCGTCGTCAGGTCAGTTGCTGGTGGTGGTGGTGGTGTCCGCCCACACTGTCACTATGTGAACTTTTGGAACGCGCCCTCGCATCCTCGCATGTACCCTGTTCCAATCCCCAGCTTTGTGCAATCGTACCGTCTCTATAGTTGGTCTCTCTTTGGAGTTTCGTGTCGCCATGTTCGTTGTTGTCGCTGCTGGTGGTGGTGTCCGCCCACATCGTCACCATCCCATCTTTTGACAACAGTGCTAGGCAGTCACCCCGCAAACAATTTGCTCATAATTTGCCACACCCTATCAGACGCTTCATAAACTCCATTACGGTTGCCTTGTTCCAATTTCCTCATTGGAACAGCAGAATAAGTCAGTGCGCCCTCGCACATTGAGCTATAAAAACCCCGCCGCCTAGTACGCTCGCAACCTCTTTCTCTCCACCGCGACCTGATTACTGGTATTTTGAACGACATCGTCTCTGCAAGATACACTACAGTTTTCCGGTCATCACCACTACTCCCATTGCTTGTTCCACTTCTGCACACCTTACAACGTTCTCGTGTCTCGCCAACCAGGCACACGAGTAGCTTGCGACTGTCAACAAACATGTGGCTCCTCAAGGTCCTACCAGTGCTATACGGCCTTTTGGTCAATCCAGCCCCTCCCGACCCTAACAACGGCGTTGACGTCGTGTATGTCACCCAGTTCGTCGTGGAGGCGCCTCGCGTCTGGCCAACTGTCACCGTCACCGTCAGCGGCGGTAAGTAGTTTTAGATGTGGCATCGATTCAGATTGTTTACTAACTCGATTTCCTCGTAGTTCCGGCTACGGTCGTCGAACACATCCTCCCCAGCACTTCTCCGCCTGCCTCTCCTGGCGCCATTCCCTTCCCGTACAACTACTCGCCCGCCCCCGCCCGCCCTCTCGACAACCTCCCTATCGGCTTCCCTCTGACGATCCATCAACTCACGGAAAAGCGATGGTCGATCTTGGACGTCGTCGGCTTCTTCACCGCCGTTTTCTCGGCCATGGCCGTGGCTTGGTGGGCCGTCCTCAATGCCGGGGATTCCGGCCGACTCATTTCGTGGGTCACATACGAAATGAGGGAAAAACGTCGAATGATCAAGAAGGACATGCGGTGCGCAGAGGGCAGGGTCTTTTACAGGACCCTAGCCTTTCTGTACACCGCATGGCTTGCAGAGTACTTGACGTCATGGTCGGGCGGCTATTTTACCCTTGGCATGATCATTTGCTACTTTGTAGCATTCATCCTCTGCGGCAGGGCGTACTATCAGCGTCATGACATCAAGACGTTCGCTGGCACCATGTGGGCTTCCGTCTGGGCTTTCACCAAGGACATGGCCGTCGTGGCATGGAATTTTCTGTGTCGGGTGATCGAGTGGCGCATCTACACATGGAAGAAAGTCCCGTATCATACCAGGGACGTCTACATGCTCTTTATGAAGTACGCCCTTGATCTCGAGATGGACGACTCAGCTTGGCCCGACTATTTGGAACTCTGGACGCTCGTCTTCAAGCACATGAGGACGAGCGTTTGCGTCGCCTGGGCATCGACAAACAGAATCAATCATTTGATTCTGGGCGTCTTCTACATTGCCGCAAAGCTGTTCCTGGCGTATTGGGCGCGAGCCCTTCACGTCTTGAACCACCGACGCGACAGAACCAAGTTGGGCCAAAAGGTCAAAAACCCGACGACGTCCCAGGACCGATGGCTCAATGCTCTCATCGAAACCTCCCGCATGAGCTGGGACACAACTGCCGAGTTGGTCCTCACGCTTGAGGAGAGAGAGAAGAAGATCGAACGGCTTGAGGAACAGATCGCGACAGGCGTGGCTCCACCACCACGGACCATACAGCCAACGATCCAACCTCGCTTCGAGTACTATGGGGTGCCATCGGTTCCTCATGGCTGGAACGATCGTCGGGGGTTTGTCAGAGAAGGTCAGGATGGGCCCTGGAAGCTGAGGCCTCTGCCCGCCTACAGGCCCATCGTGGTCGCTCCTCCTGAGCCTCAGAAGGAAAAAGAGCCTGACTACAGTGCCAAGTGGTGGGACGACTACTACGATAGGCTGGATGCTCCCTTCAAGAAGGAGGAGGAGAAGACCATAATCTTCACATAAGTGGTGGCGGTACGACGCCCATGTGACTGTCAACATGATAAGGTAAGTTCTGATAGTTCGCCCTATCCTATGCTGTTTGACTCTTTTACTAACTCTTCATCCTAGAAATAATCCCCTTCCTTTACTGTATTGCACGAGGCACACTGTGCGGTTTCCATCTGCGGTCCATTCATCACCAGACGCAGAAACCGTCCGACAAGAAATCCACGCAAAGAGCACAATGGCAACAACATCTGACGGCAGAGAAACAAATCCACCCTAGCATTATGAATAACCAGCCCATATCCTCTCGACACCAACGCCCGTTATCCCCTCCTGTGGGATAGCGGATAGGTATTTGTCGAGGAAGGGTTGTGGAGGTTCAAATGTTCTAGGGTTTGTACTCGGCAGCTCTGAATAACCCTGCGAACCCGGTGCATCAACGCCTCCCATTGTCCCCACTGCAAAGTGGGGGCTTGGGTGATAGGTAATGCTCGGGGGTGTGGTTCGGTTCAAAGGAGTGTCGAGTCGGTTTCTGCTCGCCCCTGACAATGTTGCCTGCTTTGCAGACTTTGCGTGCGACAAGTTCTATACAGTGGGCCTCACAAGAAGTGTAGTTACAGTAGGGGGATTTTTTGACAGTCACGGGTTATACTGACGACATGACGGATATACCAGAAGTCACCACACGAAGATACTGTACCTTCTCACGACGACACCCACATCATGAAGGTCACATCATGATTCTTATATTCCGACTTGCACACCATGAAGGTCACATCATGGCTCTTATATTCCGATTTGCTTCTTGCTTCTTGCGTTGCTGCGTTCCGCGTTTTACGATCCTGCGTTCTGCGACATGTACCTACCTCTTTCCTTTGTTTCATGGGGTTGTGCGGCTTATTAGCCTAATTGGACAAGGCACCCCTTCTTTTTTACTACATACGGCTCTTTACGAGGAGTCTTCTCACGAATCACGATACTATGTCTGGTTCTTAGCGGGGAGTTTGGGAGGGGTTCATGATTGTTCCTGCGAAGATACCCACACAAAAGTGCTTATTTTCTTGTTTGCTGGGGGGCTCTTTTTGGCCATGATCCAGTCTAGATACTTTTCCTTGAAAAATACAAAAGACAGTATGTCACCAACTTTTGTGTTGTATGAAGATGTGATGGCTGTGATGTTTGCGGTATTGTGGTGTTCCGCATACGAAGTAAACATGTGTCCTTTGGCAAACCGTGGAAGCATTGCAGCAAGGAAAATTGACTACGACCTCATAGATGCATTGATTGTGAGATGGAAGAGCGGATCGGTAGATGCAGTGGTGTGAGTACCGTACCTAAGGCGTACCTAGGTACTTGCCCCTCCATGCCCCACCCAGACAGTGGCTCAAGCTTCCTCTCACATACCGCGACCACAGCGACATCACCTCCACATCCCCTCGGCCACGTCTCTATCCCTAAAACCCCTCCCGGTACCTTCCGAAGATGCCTCAAGAAGCCTCCAAGGTGTCCGATCCTGACGCGACCGAACAAGCAGCGGCCGAAGCTGTGGCGGAATCGAGCAAGCAGGCAGGAGCCGAATCAGCTGACGAAAGCGGCGATGATGCCACAGAGACGGTAGAAGGGGCCGAGGGCGCGTCGGAAAAAAAGAAGAAGAGCAGAAAGCGCAAGATCAAGGATGCGCTCAGCGGCAAAGGCAAGGCGGGCGAAGCAACAGACTTGAATGCGCCCGCAAGTGGAATGCTGCCAAAGGAAGCAATCAACATGTTGCTTGCAAATAACCCCGGACTCGCCAATGAGCTCCAAGGCAAGGCGAATAACAAAGAGGAGCTGCAGAAGCTCATTCAAAAGCTCAATCTTAACGAGATGCTGACTGGGCTGGCGCCTCAGGGCAGCCAAAAAGACATGGCCAGTCACGCATTCTGGAAGACACAGCCGGTACCCAGCTTCGACGAGATGGCGAGCAAGGAGAAGATCAAGGATGAGCCTATCAAGGAGATCAAGATTGAAGAAGTAGACAAGAACCCCAGCCCCATGTACCCGGGCTTTGAGTGGGTGACAATGGACCTCGAGGACGAGAAGCAGCTGGACGAAGTGTATGAGCTGCTTACCAACCACTACGTTGAGGACAAGGACGCGACCTTCCGCTTCAAATACTCACCGTCGTTCCTGAACTGGTAAGGCTGCATCAATGCGACTCTCGCACTCCGACTGACATGTGTAGGGCCCTGAAAGCGCCTGGGTGGAAGAAGGAATGGCACGTCGGTGTCCGTGCGACCGCCTCCGGCAAGCTCGTGGCCTTCATATCAGGTATCCCCATACAGATGCGCATCCGCGAAAATGTCCTCAACTGCTCCGAAGTGAACTTCCTCTGCGTTCACAAGAAGCTCCGCTCTAAGCGTCTAGCGCCTGTCCTGATCAAGGAGATTACCCGACGCTGCTATGTCGAAGGTACATTCCAGGCTGTCTACACCGTTGGCTCTCTTTTACCTACACCTGTCTCGACCGCCCGCTACTTCCATCGCGCTATCGACTGGGAGAAGCTATACGATGTCGGCTTCTCTCCCCTCCCCCACGGCAGCACCAAACAGCGCCAGATCATAAAGTACAAGCTGCCAGACACCACGTCTACCCCTGGACTTCGCGAAATGGAAGCAAAGGATGTAGACGCGGCCCTCGATCTTCTGAAGCGATACCTTGAGCGCATGGACATGGCACAGGTCTTCAATAAGACCGAGTTTGAGCATTGGATGGCACCCAAGGAGAAGCCCAAGGAGCAGGTTGTCTGGAGCTACGTTGTTGAGGACCCAGACACTCACAAGATCACTGATTACTTTTCCTTTTACAACCTTGAGAGCACCGTCATCGGCAACAAGAAGCATAACACTATCAAGGCAGCATATCTATTCTACTACGGTACTGAGGTCGCTTTCGAGAAGGACCAGGGCCAGACAAAGCTGAAGCAGCGGTTGAACCTGTTGATGAAGGATGCGTTGATATTAGCTAAGAAGGTGCAACTCCCAGTCACGGACATGTGGTGAATCTCGCTAACAAAGCTAGGCTGATTTCGACGTCTTCAATGCGCTGACACTTTTGGATAATCCTCTGTTCTTGGACGACCAGCGCTTCGGTGCTGGTGACGGCTCGCTGCACTACTATCTCTACAACTACCGTGCTGCACCCATACCAGGTGGTATTGACTCAAGAAACCAGTCGAGCAAGGACCATATGGGTGGAATCGGACTGGTCATGTTGTAACCATGTTTCGGCGCAGCCACCAAGCCGTACGTACTGCACAATCATGTACTGCTCGTTCATAGGGCTACCTTGGGCGTTATTGGGGTAACCAAAAATTATGCATTAGGTAAATAAATATCCCCTGAATGACATCACCTGCCCTTAAGCCGTGCCCATAGTTTGCTATCTGTAGAACGTACATTTCGACTGCTCCTTGTGTAGTTCCAGGCTTACTATGTACCAGGTGACTTCTTCTTCAAAGCTGTTCACAGGGCCTAGGGAAACGCTCAGATTCCAACTCTATTTCTTACTTTTCACCTGTGTGACGCTTCTATTGGGCGGTTGCCCCCCGCGTCAACCATGGTTAGACAAATCGACTAATTTCATCATTCATATTCACCAAGGTTTCTCACTTTGGCCACCCAATCAGTACCGACTAATTAGGCTGACTTGAGACAGCACCGTGTTTAATTCAACGTGAATAATCCGTACCGCTCGCTCACTCTCGCCAACTGCTTTAGTATTTAGCTCGACACCCACTTTCGCACGATCCTTACACCACTGCCATTCGAATCGAACCTCGCATTGCCGGATAGAGATACTTGTGCTCCTGGGACTAGTGCTAACATCTTTTGCTGCAGAAAGACAGAAAAACGAGGATCCGATGTCGGAGACATCGAATCCTAAGCGGCGATTGTTCGTCGCGTATGGAACGGAGGCAGAAGGCGAATCTGCCGCCTTGGCGGATTTCAAGGGCTTCACGAAGTACCTTACGACAAGCAGATGCCATTTGTGCAAGGAGCCGTTCTTTGAGGGGGAGTCCAACGTTGAAACCCTCTTCGACGACTGGATGAGTGGTAGCGCACACACTCTATCCTCTAATATCAACTGCAAGAGCTGTGGGACGGACTCATGCGTCGCCGCCTGCACACCCACTATCTACACAGGGCCATCAAGGGTCAGCTTCGGGTCACATAGTCTGACCTGGTGTTGTGCAGGCGGTCGGCTATTTCTCATATGGGCGTTGCTTTGCGGATTCGACCGATATATCAAGAATCGAAACCATACTTCCAAGGCTTCTAAGCCATCGGAAGCCGAGTCGAGCGGGAAGCCTGAGCAGCGCGCAGAAGGAGAGCCCCCCATGGCTAGTGGCGTCGGCTACGACGTAGGCAAAATAAGGAAGGGTTTGTCAGCTGCGCACCTCTTGGCGAGAAGGCAGAGCTCAGAGATGGTAGCCGGAGACGACATCGGTGAGCTGTTATTGAAACTTCTGGCAGCCGTGCTTCCGGATGAGAACCGAGCGGCACACTTTGACGTTGATCCTCCAGGCGCGACTGTTGAGATTCTCATGAATAGCAAGCTACTCAACTATTGCGCTGAGCTCTTACGCAACGACCAACTAGTCGAAATTTCGAAGCGCCAGCGCGTCTACGCCGGCTTGTTCGATTTTCTGCTCACGATTGTCTCGCATCCCGGTATGAGACGGGTGCTGTTCACCCCTCATCCTATACACCCTTCACCGGTCGATCTTCTAACTCTATCGTTTCTCGATGATGTTCCCGGATCGGAAGAACAGGGCCCAGCTCTGGCTGGTTACTTTCGTAGTCTCAGCGCACAAACCGACTTGTTGCTGAAGAACGCCAAGGCAAGACCGAGCGACTTCGAGGATGAAGATAGTAAAGAGATGTTATTTATTTGTCGCCCAATATCTTATCTTGCAGGGTTGATCAAGAAAAAGAATATACCGCCATCCACAGAGGAAGACACGACCAAATCCACAGCCGTACCTGAGCATCTTGCTGTCAAAGAAGTAGAGCTGCCCCAGATCATGCTGACGCATATTTATACCCCCAAGGCAATTCAACTTGTGCATTCCCCGCCTGGGCGACTCAAACGCTTGATCATCGAGATCGCAATGCTTCAATCCAGTCTTCCACCCGGAATCTATGTGCGCTATGCCGACGACAGGCCTGACCTCCTCAAGAGCGTCATCATCGGGCCTGTTGGCACCCCTTACGAGAACGGACTCTTCGAATTCGACATTTTCTGCCCCGGAAACTTCCCCAACAGGCCTCCCGCGGTGAACTTCAAGGGCACAGGAGGCGGGATGGTATCCATCAATCCGAACTTGTACGAAGATGGCTACGTATGCTTGTCCTTGCTTGGTACTTGGCAGGGAGAGCCTTGGGTTCCCGGCGTGTCGACATTGTTGCAGGTCTTGATATCCATACAAGCCATGATACTCTGTGAGGAGCCGTGGTACAACGAACCGGGACAGGCGGCCTCGCCAGGAGTCCCGCGGTCCGATATATATAACCAGGGCATCCGCGAATACACAGTGCGCTTCGCATTGCTAGACTGGCTCGAGGATCCTCCGATGCTGTGGAAAGACGTCATGGAATACCACTTCACCCAGCACGGCAACGCCATCCTGAAGACGGTAGAAGAATGGACGAGGACGCGGACGGTATTTCGTCCTCTACATATGTTCCGGAATACTGGGCAGGTGAAGCTAGATATGGACGATATGCTGTCACAGCTGCAAACTGCTCTCAAGGAGTACGGAACTTCTTTCGAGGTCACCTACGTCGCGTCTAGGGATAATCCGCGCTCGCCTGGACCGGATCTTTCAAGGCTGGGGGGGCCTTTTTGGACGGGTTCCCCCTCTCCGCCTCCGGATATTCCTCTACCCCCGCCTCCTTCGCCGACCTATCTCCTTCCACCGCCGGTTTATCATCCTCCTCCGCCTTACCTTGACCTTGCGCAACCTCCGACGTTGTCGGATCTTCCCCACCCGACCGTCTTTGCTTCTTCGTTCTTCTCGCCATATGCCTCGGGGCTCTCTGATCCGTTTATATATCCTACGGGCACGCCTACCGCAAACACAGCATCTGCAGATATGAGTGGATATTTTGCCAATTACCCGGCTGGTAGTTCCGCTGTGGTACCTCCAGGCGGTCATGGTCGCGGTCGTGGTCGTGGTCGTGGTCATAGCAATCTTGAAGGTACGATAATTGCACGCGGCGGTTCTTTTTCTCTAAGTATTGGCCGCGGTCGAGGTGGTAATCCTGAACTGTCACAGTACGATTGGCCACTTGCAATTCGCGGTGGACGTGGTGGACGTGGAGGACATGATGGACATGGTGGAGCTGGTGGACGTGGAGCTGGTGGCCAGACCTCCTCCTAGGCAGGACGTTGTATACAACGTATATGAGATTCGTCTACTATTATGTCGACGTGATCATAGGGAGTGGCATGGGTGAGAGACATGGCAGTCTCGGGATCTATACGTGGAATTGAGTTATCTACTAGGGATGCATCAGATCTTCAGATTATGAATGGTACCAGATAAAAAGTTTTAAATCATACGTGTGGCGCGAGTATAACGTAATTGGTAGTAGACTAGTATTGATGTTGAAGTCCAACGTCTCTCGGCGTTAGCGGAGATAAGCACGATAGACAGCATTCCGTCATAGCGATCCAACGGCATCGACGCGACCATTTCCACAATCGTGAGGCACTGCGGAACCGCCCAACAGACGTGAACATGGGTCAAGGGGCGTCGCATGATACCCCGCAACTGACAGTTGGTGCGTAACAATCGTTATCTCATCTCCTCTAATTCTAACTCTTACCTACTCATGAAGTTGCAGCCTACTATGTACCTAAGCAAGGCCATGCTAACACTTGCCAGAGCAGCTCTCACATGCCATTGCCCAACGGTTCGCGCAAAAGAGCTTCACCCCGCTTGAACTCTACTGTTTCAACTCCGTCTTCCGCTCCCTGGCCGACACCGAATCTGGAGTACACTACTGGAGCGAGACGACGCTATGTCGATTTCTCGAGCTGCCCGATGCGCTGGGCGTGGGCTCGGTCATCTTTCAAATGGCCAGCTATCTTGGCGCATTCCCACTCCCGAGTCAAGCGCCCTCTATTCTTACCTATGAGGCGCTGTTGAAGGTCGTTACTATTTTCACGGAGAGGTATGGGGCGGTGGTAAAGAAGAGAGGGAGGGAGATTTGGTTAAGGGAGATATATCGCAGTCTGGCGATTTATGACAAGGGGATACGGTCGAGTTTGGAAGACAAGGAGAAAGAGAAGGAGAAGCTGAAGGATACGTCGGTTTTGGTAAGCAGTAGTAATATGGGCTTTGCGGTCGATGCGCCGGAAGACGGAGATGAGGGCGATGAGGACGAGGACGACGAGTTGGTGTTGGCTGCACTTGATTCTATGGATGCTATAGATGCGTTCAAGCAGGGAGAGCAGTCCAACGTACATCACTCGATTATACCCACGGACAACTTCCTGAAGCTAGTTGAACTACTGCTCCTCATTGCGCCAATAGACGCCCAACAGAGTCTCTCGACACTGGCCCCAGATTTATCGAATGCACGCGTAACGGAACTACGACAGGCCGCAAATGTCATCCTATCTTCCTTTGGCGTCGAAAACCATCCAGGCGTCACATACCGCACATTCAACACCGTCGTATCAACATGCTTGCCCTACCTCTTCAACGCGCTCAACCCACTCTTCGAACACTTCCTCTTCGCCAAAGACATGGACTTGTCCAAGCGGAAAACAGAAGACCCCACCTCCCCTACCAAAGAGACGACGACGAAACCCGTCATCCCACCACCAAAAGCGCAAAACGAGCCCATCCTACGCGAACCAAGCGAAATCCTCAACCTAACCATCCTCAGCCAACTCTCCTTCTTCCTCAAAGGAAGCGATCTCTTCCGCCGCCTCCGCCCGCTCTACAGCGGCAACACCCACGGCTTCAGCATGGGCTCCTTTGAAAAACAAGTCTTCAACTGGCGTGCCCCTACCATCCTCCTCGTAAAAGGCCGTCTCCTCCCGCCCACTCCCTCCAGCACCCGCGAACGCGCGCTACAAGATATGCTACCGCCCAAGCGCCTTCCCTCCAGCATCAACACATCCGACGCTGCAAACCAAACACTCATCTACGGCGCGTACATTTCCTCGCAGTGGAAACACACGGGGAAAACCTGCTTTGGCGACGCATCCACACTGCTCTTCCAACTCTCGCCTACTCACGACGTGTTTTCCGCCTCGAGCTTTAGCCACGACTACGCGTACTTTTCTAAATCTCCAACAATGCCGCCTGGTCTTGGTCTAGGTACTCCTGTCCCCACACAATCTGCCTCTTCACACTACTCCTCCTCCTCCTCCTCCTCACACCCTATATTCCGCCCCGGCCCAGTCTCCCTTCATCTCGACGACGCCCTGGAATTCGCAGTATTCACGCACGTCGCAGAGGGCGGCGGATCGTTTTCCCCAAGCAAATTGCCTGCGAGGAAGGGGAGAAGTTGGCAGGATCGGTTTGAGATTGAATGTGTGGAGGTTTGGGGGTGTGGCGGGGATGAGGTGGCGGAGGAGCAGAGGAAGAGGTGGGCGTGGGAGGAGAGGGAGGCGGAGGCGAGGAGGAGGGTTAATTTGGGGACGGGCGATGTGGAGTTGGATAGGGAGTTGTTGAGGTTGGCGGGGGTGGTTGGGGGGGAGAGGAGTGGGGGGAGTATGGGGTGAGTGTGGGGGGGATGGTGGAGAGGAGGGGATGGGGAGGGGTGGAGGGGTGGAGGTAATTAAGGAGGTGTGATAGATGTGATTATTGTGACTGCAGAAGCGTGGCTGTGAATTGTCTGTGAGCTTTTGATTTTCCCTTTTCAGATCGTGAGCAGTGAAGTTTATCTCCCATGCCATACGTAATATCCCATCTAAAAGCGCCCGCCTATCTATACTATCTAACACGCACACATATCCTACACTCCACTCTCTCCCTTATCTCAACCCCCTCCTTCCTTCCTTTACCCATGCATTTCCTTCCTCACCATCTACTTTCCTCCCCAGGTGGTGTGGCTATGTGGGTGGGGTGTCATTGAGTAAAGAGTTATGATAGACGATATAATTAGTATGACTGCAGAATCCGTAGCTGAGAAATTGTTTGTGAGCTTTTTGATTTTGAAAAGGAAAAATCGTGAGTGGTGAGGGAGTTTGTCTCTGTGTCGTGATAAACTAGACTAATGTGCGGTGTGTGATGGCTGGTATGTATATGTGTGATACATACCCCCTCCTTGCTCATGCTTTCCTCCCCACTCATGGTTGGGTGGTGGTGTGGCTATGTGGGTGGGTGGGTGTTATTGAGTAAGGAGTTATGATAAGACGACATGCTTAGTATGACTGCAGAATTCGTGGCTGTGTGAAATTGTTTGTGAGCTTTTGATTTTGAAAAGGAAAAATCGTGAGTAGGGAAGGAGTTTGGCTCTTTATGCTGTGATAAAGTAGATAAAAGCGTCCGGGTGTGATGGCTGGTATGTATATGTGTGTATGATACACACCCCCTCCTTGCTCATGCTTTCCTCCCCACCTATGGATGGGTGGTTGGTGTGGCTAGGTTGGCAGGTGTCATTGAGTAAGGAGTTATGGGTTATGATAGACATGATTAGTATGACTGCCAACTATTGCTGCAGAATCCGTGGCTGTGAAATGTTTGTGAGCTTTGATTTTTCCTTTTTCGAATTGTGAGTAGTGAAGAAGTTTGTCTCCCCATGCCGTAATGTCCCATCCAAAAGCGCCTCTTTGTGATATCTGATATGCATATATATGATACACACTCCCTCCCTTGTCTTAACTCCCCTCCTTCCTTGCCCATGCCTACACCCTCATCATCCCAACTTATCCCTGCCTAAACCACCGTTAGCAATTCCCTTCTCTCGTCCCAACATCCTCGTCATAAAAGATACATGTCCTCTCAAACTCACTCACCTCTGCTTATGCTTTGGATTCTTACTACAAATAATATACACATATCTTCCCTTCTTCCGCCTTACGCTCTTGCACCCGTCACACAGTTTCTTGACTGAACTGCGTACTTTCATGCCGCGGGTTTGTATGCGTGTGCCAATGCCAATGGCTCCTGCGTTGAGACTGCTTGTGTTGAGGACAACATTGGAGAAACGCGAGGTCAGCGCGCTGCTGCTGCTGCTGATGCTGGGGCGTAAAAGACGGGCTGTGGAGAAGCAGGCGCAGGTTGGTGTGTGGATGTGTGGTGTTTTTGGTGTGAGAGGTCTAGTGGCGGTGGCGCGGAGGCTACTGGGGCGCAGGGCGAGGGGGCGGAAGAGGGGGAGGAGGGTGCGTGCGGCCATTTTTTGGGGGGTTGGTGGGGAAGTAGTGGTGGTGATGATGATGGTGCGGTGCGATGTTGGTGGTGTTGCGGCGGCGGCGGCGGCGGAAAATGTTGCCAAGAAACTAGGTACCTACGAAGTTACTCCGTACGGATACTGCCGAACCGCAGATAATTAATCTAACGCGCTACGCGTCAGTCATAGGTAGGTAAACACTCAGATGGCTGACAACTCCTACGCGCGAAAACTCAACTCCTACGCGCGATAACTCAACACTACGCGCGGTAACTCATCACTACACGCCATAACCCTACCCTAACCGCGATAATTCAACACTACACGCGATAACTCAACCACCTTGGATCCAATTAAAGGGATTACCAAGTGCTGCTCAATACACGATAACCCATACATCATGGATCGGATCCAAGATGCAATCGCAGCACTCGAATTGCGCGAGGCCTACACATCTCCTTCGTACCGTGAGGTTGCCCAAAAATTCAATGTCAACAGAACGGCATTGGTCCGGCGACACAAACGCTTGCAGGGCATCAAAGAGGGGATAGTAGAATACTGCCAGAAACTCAGCCTGCGACAAAGGTTGGACATTGTCCGATATATAGAAGAGTTGACAAGCCGCGGGACCATTTCCGCGCCAGTGATGCTACTGAATTACGTAGTTCCAATGGCGGAACAAGCACGTCCAGAAGAAGATACGGATACAGAATCTCGGATTGAGGTTAATGATGTCATTTTGAAGGACAGGGTCAACGAGCTATTAGTCGCGGCTGTGAAGGATAACAAAAACTTCAAGGCGCAGAGGGCGGAATCTTTATGCCGTTTGGATACAGGTTAGTCGTGAGCTGGTCGCTTACGAAAAGGGCCTTCGCGCTGCTCTCATGGACGATGATGAGGAGGAAACGGAACTCTCCACGAAAACAGAACCTTTAACAGGGGAGGAGGCAATGGAAGCCTACCTGAAAACAGAACCTGTAACACCGGAAAGACATGAGGAGGAAACAGAACTCCCCCCGAAAACAGAAGCTGCAACACCGGAAAGATGCCCAGATAGACAAAAAGCTCTTAAGCGGGCGGCCTCGCAATCTAATGCATCAACGAAGCGGCGTCGTGGCGTGGGCGAGAATAATGGGGCTGCAGCTGCACCTACGGCACCCAAAGCATCACGAGCAATCACTCGCAGCGGCCGCAAAAGCAGGCCTCCAATCAAATACGAGTAGGATAGATGAATTGCTATCAATTCTCAGGTGCGTTCTACTTGGAAGCATAACCTCTTATGCGAGGTCCACATTGAACCATTTTCCATTTCATAGAGATTCTCAAGCAAAGAGATAGCCCTTTAATCGTGCTTTTTTATGGGCTCTGGATGGTCTGGACCCGCACATCGACTTTTGGACCAATTTTCTGCTTTCATATGGGTTTTGCGATAGGGTTACCCCCACTCGCGGCTTGGATTTGTATCTCTTAATGATGCTCTTTTGTACCTTGTAGTATAATCATTTTGTCCGGCCGGGCATAAAGCAATAGTGTACATATACAATATAACCTATTCGCTAACACGATTAACAACCGTGACAGTTAACGAACCCCAGGTAAACTCTTTAGCTCTCTTCTCATGTAAAGGTCGCCAAGAATCTTTTCTACATACGTGATGTATCGATCAAGTTCAGAACCATTGGGTGCTGCCTAGAAGATTGGGTT
Source organism: Pyrenophora seminiperda CCB06 (assembly GCA_000465215.2). NCBI lineage: Eukaryota > Fungi > Ascomycota > Dothideomycetes > Pleosporales > Pleosporaceae > Pyrenophora > Pyrenophora seminiperda. The sequence goes on from KE747829.1 coordinate 509,205, forward strand.
TTAGATTGGAAGCAACAATTAGTACGGAACTAGGTATTCGCGGAGTAATTGGATGCCTGTAATTTAATTGCGACACTCGTTACAAGTTTCAAGAAGGATAATACGCGTGTAGCTACTGTGTTGCGGTCATATGTGGGCATGCTCACTATATCCGATAAGGACTAGCGTCTAAGCGTGTACCTTGTATGAATCGGCCCTGCCTCACCTAGGTAGACTACCATATCATCACGATCATTACTCATTTGTTCACATTTCAGTTGAACCACCCCTTTGGGCGCACATGGTATTGAGCCGCGACACACCGTAGCAAGATAGAGCATCTTGTGATGTTCATCATTGCCATTATTTCTGCACCGTAGGGCGTTGGTGGCGTGCGACCCCGCAATTATGTACCACAGAGATTGAAAGCGCATGTCATCCATGCTGCGGGTCTCCTCAAAAAGATTTGAGGCTTAAATCTACTGGCTGTAGTTACGCTACGTATGTACGTCGTAGCTAGCAAAGTTGTGGGGCGAGACGTAGCTTAATCAGGTTAGTAATTTTGCGAGGGGCCAGAAAATAAGCTCCGCAAGACAAAGGGCGATTAGATGTTTGTTTTGCAAAGGGGCCATCACGCTGATTTTTACAGGAATAGATTGTACCCTGAGTGGAGAGACCTATCAGGATGCTTGGTGGTTGTGTATGGCGGGTTGGAGGAAGTCCAAGGGTGAATATAAGAGGAAAAAATGATATTAGGAGTTAGGCATGCGAATGTGCTTATGGTCGTACATATTATAACCACTAACATATAAAAGCCCCCACCAAGCTGAGGAGGCCGAGGCTGATCAGGCTTGGCCCCCGACTAAGCATTATATATTGCACGTTACTCCTCGCTTTCTCGATATCCTTACAGCTTTCAACCATATCCTTACCACTTTCAACGACATTCTCGCAGCTTTCAAAATGGATTTTCTAACCGCCGGAGATATCAAGCACAAGAACGGAGAGACGACGCACTACTACGAAGGAGGATCCAAAGAAGGCACACCCATCATCTTCCTCCACGGCTGGCCTGATCTCGCCGAATCATGGAAACACCAACTCTCCCACTTCGCCGCTGGCAACAAATACCGTGTCATTGCCGCTGATATGCGCGGCTACGGCGGTTCCTCCGCCCCAAAGACCAAGGAATCCTACTCTCTGCAAACACTCGTCTCTGAAATGGTCGAATTTGCCGAACAGCTAGGCATCCAAAAGGCCATTTGGGTCGCCCACGACTGGGGCTGCGGTCTCGGCAATGCCCTTGCTGTCCACCACCCCGAACTCTTCATCGGCCTCGCAAACCTCTGCGTTCCCTACCGCTGCATCGAACTCGGCTTCGACTTCATGGTCAGCACGGTAAACCGCGACATCTACCCCGAAAAAGAGTACAAATACGGTCAATGGGAGTACCTGCACCACTACATGCAGCAACCCGAAGAAAGCGTCAAGGTTTTCGAAACAAACGTCGAAGGCATCACCAAGGTATTCTACCTGAAATCCGACCCCAAGACGTATGGCAAGCCAGCGCCTACGAGCACGATCGTCAAGGACGGCGGCTGGTTTGGCGGACACCCGGAGAACCTTCCTGATATTCCGCTCGCAATCACTTCGCTCGATGAGCATCTTTACAACAGCCTCGTCGCCAGCAAGAAGAAGAATGGTTGGTTTGGGCCAGTGGCCTGGTATCTCAACCACGACGCTAATGCCGAATACGCGAAGAGCGAGAAGAATGGCGGTGTGCTGGAGTTTCCTGTCTTGTATATCGATGCCAAGTACGATGTTATCTGCTCGGCTGGCCTGGCGCCAAAGTTGGCAGAGAGTCAGAAGAAGGCGACGAAGAATTTGTCGGTTGAGACTATTGAGGCGTCGCATTGGGTGCAATTGGAGAAGCCCAAGGAGACTAATGAGGCTTTGGAAAAGTGGATGAGCACTTTCTGAGAAGTTTGCTCTGTGAATGGCGTTGATGGAAAGCTGCGTGCATAGTAACATGAGGGTTGACTGAACAAATAAGAACTCATCGAATTGTTGCCTTTCTCGTACACCCAGATGATGTCACAGCTACTGAATCATAACCATGATAGCCAGCTGACGAGCCTTGAAGCCTGTTTACAAAGCATTTGCGTCTTTGATCCCGGGCTACTACATTTCCACGTTTAACACGGCACAGGAAGCCTACATAGCAAAAGATGGAGTTTCGCATATGGGCATTAAACATTCATTAATTCTTAGCGGTATAGTACTTCTACATATAGCACTCCTATTCCTCGCTTAATCCACACAAGCACTCTAACTCTCAGCCTGTGGCTCCCCCCTCCCAAGACCAAAGCACTCCGCCATATTGAAGAAAATATCAATACTGTTAAAAGTTCCCTGGAAGAGTTCCTGACAAGGTCCCATTGCATAAACAGGCACATCAGTCAAAGAATGCACACCCTGGTCGTTCTCAACAGGCAGCGTGCCGTTAAGCGTGATACCCCCCTGACCATCTTTGGGGTTGGCATAGAAATCCTCGCTGTCTTCCTCAAGCTCTGCGGCAGGGACACGAGGCCCATCTTTGCGGACAGACCATGTCTCTCTGCGATCGGGGTTGGCCATGAAGCCTCCGGCAAGCGTGTAGCGTGGGCTCCAGTTGGACGGAAAGTTCTGGTCGGTATATGTGAGGTTACCGGTGTTGATGTACTGAGACTCTCCACTTTCCTCGTACGTTCCCACGGCTTCTCTTTTCTTGCGGTCATCATTTTGAGTGGTGAGGTATTTGGTGTCGACGGAGCCAACGACGTCGAAACCGTGGCCGTGGTCAGCGGTAACGATGATGAGGGTTTCTTTGAGGCAGTCTGTCTTGTTGAGATGGGCGATTGTGGCTTTTACCGTGTCATCGAGCTCAAGGAGTTCACCGAGTGCGCGATCGTAGTCTAGAACGTGCATCATCTTGTCGATGCTGGCTGCCTCGGACATGAGTAACCACCCAGCGTCACCAGAACGCGCCTCAAGGATATCTATAGCCTTCAACGTCATCTCCTTGAGTCCAGGCTGATCGAGGGCAGCTGTCTTGTCGCCAGTTGGCGAAAGCGACTGGTTGAGGTTATCACGGTAGACATTACGATCGAGCCACTTGGCCATGTTGGAAGTGGTAAAGATACCAAGAGCCTTCTCCTTTGGGTCGGCGTCCAAGAGAGCGGTGCGATTGTGAATGATCTGGTAGTCTTTGGCAGCGAAGGCCTCATAGTAATCTCTATCTTGCCAGGTTTTACCGCCAAGAGTAGAGTTGTAGAACTGTTCTCCGCCTCCTCCCATTATTACGTCTATGGGTGCATGCGTCCAGGTGTAGTTTTGAACGCCATTGAGAAAGGTGTCGACAATGGCACCGTACTGGCTGCGAAGGCGAGTGTGGGCCACCAAAGCAGCAGGAGTGGCATCGGCGATGTAGGCGGTCGAAACGATACCAATATGACCGCCGGTGAGACGGTGAAAGACCTCGGCAATGGTCTCGACTTTGGGGTCATCAAAAGGATCTTTAGAGCTATCGGCATACACATTCAGCGAGTTAACGCTACTCTTGTGTCCAGTGTTGAGTGCTGCTGCAGAATTGGCCGAGTCGGTAATGAAGCTGTCGATCGAATGGGTCATCTGATGTCCCACGACTGGGAATTTGTCCATCGCCATCAAACTCTGGTACTTTCCGTTGATCTGTTTGTGTCCGATAAGTCTCGCCGCGGAGATCATATTGGTCGTCCTTTGAATGGTCAGCTGAGTGTATGCTTCATATCGGTGGTCAAAACGTACATGCCATCGCCAATGAATAGTATGATATTCTTCGCCTTTCGCTCCTCGGCCAAATCGCGCACAAACCATGTGGCCTCTGTCTTGCTTCCATTGTTGTAGTTAAGAGTAGCAGTGTATTCTCCAGGCTCATAGAGTGCGACGCGGCGGTATGCTTTGGCGGCAACGTTGACGAGGGAAGGCTTCTTGGCGTCACGTGCAAATAGATCTGAAAACAATCAGCGACGAAGACGAAAAGAAGCCGATTTCAACAAACCTTCATACCACGTAAAGTTCCACTTCTCAAGCTTTGGCTCTTCGAGCTTGAAATATTCAGTGACTGATTGTGCCTCCTCGCCCTTCTTGCCCACGGTGAAGGTAAACTTCTCATCTAGAGGCAGACCAATGAACTCCGAGCCGTTCTTAGGTTGATGAACCTCAAGGCGAATGTCGAAATATTGGCCAGCGAGGAAGTCAGCCTGATCTGGAGGAAACACGCATCCAAGCGTTGGGCAGGCTCCGAGACGGCGGAACGTCTGCGCAGAGACAGAGCCCACCAAAAGGGCTGCTGCCACGATACTCGAGCAAGTGCACTTCATGGTGAACGCGAATGAGAGAAGAAGGATTACTAAAAATCCCCCAAAAGTTGCGATAAAGAGAAAGGGCTACAAAGCTGTACCGCAGCTTTTATAATCCTGCTGGGTTTCCCTGCCCTTGCAGTATGCATATGAACTAATACGAACAAACCTAGTGAATACATCAGGCTACCAGGCAATATTGGCGGCACGTTTTCCTGCGTACCTAGCACAAGGTGTGTTTAGCCGTCCTCGTGCAATATCGCAGCACTCTTACTGCTCGACAGAACGAATCCAGCTACCCGGATCCAGTCTCGATTCCGCTGGCTTGGTCCGCGCCACAATCCAATGCCATCATAAAAAATCTTGACGAGCTGCCTCATTGGGGTAGACATGCACTTTCGCTTCAGTTGATGGGAGGTTGGAGTACGATAGCTTGGCGTGGCTTGGGACATCTTGGCATCACGTTGTTGCCAGCTGTGGTCCGATTCGCTCAGTAGTTGACCACCGTGGGATTGAAGACGGCATCCCCGCGCTAGCTTTTGCTTGGCGACGGGGTATTGAGGCGTAGCTGGACCTGTGCAGCTTACTATGTGCCCTGGGCCTTGTACTTTTATTCGTTCATCGGGATTTCGCAACGGAACGGTGAAAAGCTTTGCGTTCGAGCATTGGGCGGGTGTTGTGCCGATGAGAAAGGATGTTCAGGGGCGTACTGCTAGATATGTCGAGCACGCCCTCATCATGAACGGGTGCTGTGACGTCAATAACGTATCCACTATGTTATGTAAGCGAGCTATTCTTATCTTCAAGATGGTTAAAAGCCCAACACCAAAATCGCGTACCGTCATGACACCCCGAAGGAGGACACTCAACCCTAATTCAGTATCGGCGCAAGCTAGGTGTAAGTATCGACTCGCTCAGCGAAGTTGCCTGCAGGGGCAGGCCACAAGCAGAAAGCTGTCGTATGCTTTTCGGGAAGTCTAACAAAGGATACACCCATTGACATCAACTCCCATGCAACTAAAGAAGACATCCCAAGTTAGTTACGGATCGCAAAATGCAGCGGATCAAGGGTCATACAGATCTTAGATCTGAAACGGCAGTGGGTCTTCGATCGCTGCAAATCATAGTCTGGTCCTGATCGGCTCTAGCTTGGGTGGTCCGGACCTCCGACGTCACCACTTTCAACATACAGTAAGTCGCATTTGTTTGAAGTTTATCAGGTACAAAGACAAAGACAGATACCTAGGGACGCGATCAATGTTACCAGTCAAACGCATTTCTGTACCGCATACTTACTGCACCACGTTCTTTGGACGAATTGGATTCTGTAACGCTAACTTGCAGCGCGTACCGAACCGCGCCTTCACGCACGCGACCCATTTCCAAAGTAGAGCTTCACCCAAGAAAGCGGTTTCGAACGCCAACATGTCAAAGAGAACGTCGTATGAACGATCCGAGCTGGGACATACCACGGCCAAACGCGCAAAGCAGGTGGACGAGAATTTACCGTATGACCAGCTTCAAGAGGCGCTCGGCGCGCAAGACGAGATAAAAGATGTAACAAAAGTGGCGCACTGGTTCCATCCAAAAGATCTACGCATCCAGGACAACACTGCACTGCACCATGCGTCTGAGCTGGCTCAGAGCGCGAAGAAACCTCTAGTTTGCATCTATGTCGACTGCCCAGCTGACGAGTCATGGCACGGGACCAGCCCAGCAAGAGTAGATTTCATGTGTGAGGGACTGAAAATCATGCAGAAAGAGCTCAAGGACTTAAACATACCACTGGTATTTCTGGCATGCGAGGACCGCAAGAAGATCGTAGAGACAGCAGTAGTGTGGCTAAAGAAGCAACAAGTCTCGCACGTCTTTGGCAACTACGAATATGAAATCGATGAGATGCGACGAGATCTCAAGCTCGTCAGGACTGCCGGCGACAAAATACAAGTCTCACTCTACCACGACCAGACAGTCGTACAACCCGGTACCATGCTCACAGGCACCGGAACACCCATGAAGGTCTTCACCCCCTACCACAAAGCCTGGCTCGCAAAACTGCGCTCCGAACCCGAACTCCTCGATACCCACCCGCCACCCGCCGCGAACCCCCCATCCATGAAGAAAGACCTCGCAGACCTCTTCGACACCCCCGCCCCCAAACCAGCAAGCGACAAGCAATTCTCCTCCTCCGAAGAGGCGAAGCGAATCCGCAAACTCTGGCCCGCCGGCCACGCCGCCGCCTCCGCCCGCATGGACGCCTTCCTCAAGCGAATCACCCACTACGCCGCCACGCGCTCCAACCCCGCCGAAAACAGCACATCGCGCATGTCCGCCTACTTCAGCGCCGGCATGATAAGTATGCGCGCCACGCTCCAAAAAGTCGTCGACTACAACCGCGGCAGCACAGATTTCACCGAAGCAAAAGCCTCAAAAGGCGTCTACGCCTGGGTCCGCGAAATCGTCTTTCGAGAACTCTACCGCCAAACCACAATGACCACGCCGCACACTTCCATGAATCTGCCGCAGAACCTCAAGTTCGACTCGGTCGAGTGGGAAGACGACAAGGAGGGGTGGGAGAAGTGGTATAAAGGGCAGACGGGCGAACCGTTCATCGACGCGGGAATGCGCCAGTTAAATGCGGAAGCTTACATGCACAACCGGCTCCGCATGAACGTTTCCTCGTACCTGTATTGTAATTTGCTGCTCGATTACCGCCGCGGCGAACGCTACTTTGCCGAAACGCTGATCGATTGGGACCTTTCTAATAACACTCAGGGCTGGGAGCCCTCGTACACCGTCTTCAACCCTGTGTCGCAGGCGGAGAAGAACGACCCGGACGGCGAGTATATTAGGAAGTGGGTCCCTGAACTGAGGCCTGTAGAGGGCAAGGCTGTGTTTGCGCCGTATGCAAGATTGAGCAAAGCAGAGTTTGAGAAGCTGGGGTATCCGAAGCCGCATGTGGATTGGAAGGAGACCAAGGCGAGGGCGATTGATAGGTTTAAGAGGGGGTTGAGGAGTGCGGTGGAGGTGGAGTAATTGGGTGTGTGTGATGGGATATGGTAGGATTTGATTATGGGTACGGAATGCCAGGGGAGGAACGGTCGTACCCTTTCACCTCTAGAATTCGAGCCCTTTTAGAAAGCAAACATATTGCTGTTCGCAATATAACCTTATAAACATAGTAATACAACCACTCGACCTTATTTACAATCCAGATTCGAGTAACTTCCCCCTTGCCACAAAGCGACTGGCCGTCTGTTTCTTCTTCATTCCATCGGGAGGCGAAAGGGGGAGATTCTGACACGCCTCGCATGCGTGGGAATGCCTGCGACGCCCACCTACGACGCATGAGACGTATCAGGCGCCTAACAAGCTGAAAGTGACTTCTTGACCAGGTATTTACGAAAGAACTCTTGAACGTGGGGGTCGGTGCCTGGAAGGGCCCTGTTCGGAAGTGCTGAAACCGTCAAACCCTCGAGCGAGCGACATCTACTGACTATGCACCATGTCAACACATTTTCAGTATAAAAAACTGACATGACCAGTAGTACTTACGTGCAACATATAGCTGACTTGACTCAAACACCTCGCTGAGGTCGGCAATGACACGATCTAAAGTCATACCCTATTGATGCGTTAGACAAGCCTTGAAATGGGGAAGAAACCACCTACCTGGCTTTTGTGGACTGTGATTGCGTAGGCAGCTACGAGCGGTATCTGCGTTCTCGAAATCACACTGATAGGCTTATCCTTTACGTCTTCCCCGACTTCACTGTAAGAACAGTCGGCAAAAATAGTTTTGGTCGAACGATTGTCAAACCGCACGATTGGCCACGCCTTTCTTTGGTTATGTTCGGCGTATTCCTTGATCTGGCGTTCGGCATACTTAGCATGAGTCCCTCTGAGACCGCTGTCCCCGATGTCGCTTCCGCTTTCCGATTTGCGGGGCAACCTGTACTCTTGAAAGGGCTCAAAGCCAATGATGGTGCCTTGGGAACCATTTACAAGACCCAGGTTAGGAAAATTGGCTTTCAGCAACACTCGCATGCCATCCTTGAGCGTAACCGTAGAGTCGTAGCGATACCCGCTCTGTGAGAAATAGTCAGTATGGCTCATTGCAATTGATTAAATCCTCGTACCAGTTGCTGCAAGGTGCCTGGCTCGTCTTCCGATTCCTTTTGGTATTTCGCCAATGACTCATCTTCCCGGTTTCTCCAATCAAAATTGTCCAAGCACTTGTAAGTAATAGGCTCCGAAGGTAGCCTCGCCATGTTCTCCATGTTTTCTCTGTCGACAGCTGCAACGCTCGAAAAAAGCTTAACAGCCCCTTCAGTTATAGACTTGTTCTTGAGGAGAACCTTCTTATGATTCTCAACAATCGTACCATCTGGGATGTATTAGCACACCATGGCTAATGCTGTGGACTCTTGAAAGTAAGGTACTGTTCGACATCATAGTCAAGAGTAGGGGAAAGAATACCTATGCGAATCTTCTGCAGAATACTGATGAACTTCCTGTCGCTTTGTCGATGAATTTCAGTCAAGTTGACGTGCGCAAAGTTGCATTCCTGTGCCTGTTAGTAACATTCTAAGATGAAGCTAGCGGGGACAAGCAATACCCTCCATGCAGCACTTTTGAACGCCCATTTCTCGCCATCCATCCAAAAGTCGTAGCGACATTCGCGGTTCTCGCATGTGTGCTTTGCCTCGCCCTGCATCATCCATTCATGCTTGAGGGCCCAGCCGCAACCAATACAACGAGAGAATGGTCGGACTGGCGGAAGTTGAAAGAACTGTAGCTATTAGCTTGATTGTAAACAATTGTGAGTAACCTACATCTCCTGTAACAACGACCTGGACGCCACCGAAAGGCCGGTTTAGTCCTCTAGCACTCTTCATGATTTCATTCAAACGTTCCAACATGAGGTTTTCAATCATGCTGATCTCATCGATGATGAGAACGTCAAGAACGTTGAACTTTTTCCACGACTTTTTCCCGCGAGCAATAAACTGCAGCTTCTGCAAGGGCATCCTCATCGAGTCAGGTGTCCATCCGGCGAAGCTCCATATGGTCTGCCCAGAAACATTCAAAGCGGCAAGATTCGTCGGTGCGATGATCTGAACTTTCATCTCTTGTTGTTTCAGTTTCCTGACTACTGCATTTAAGATTGTAGACTTTCCACACCCTGCAGATCCAGTGTAGAAAACATTCTTCCCTTCCATCACAAGATCCACTACATTTTTTTGTTCGGCTGATAACGTAGGTTCGGGTTCGGCAACGAAGTCCAGTAAATCATCTAGTGATATGTAATCGTCTGAATGAGTTGTTGAAGACGACAGACTCGCCGCACGTTCTCGTTCCGCAGGTGGTAACATACTCTCCTCTGTTGATTGAGATGGCTCACATGGATAAGTTGAATAAGGTGGAGGAGGCGATGAAGGGATGGGTTGAAAAACTGTACTGCGTATTGGCGCATGCGATGTAGGCGTATTTTGACCAACTGTGCTGTGCGTTGGAGGAGGCCTAGGCGAGGGAGAGTCATTCTGTAGTTGGCGCTGAAGTGCTATTACAACGTAGCTTCTGTTTTCATTCATATATTCCCATGCCTCGTCCTCTGTTTTAAATTTCTTCTGGCGCGAACCAGAGTACTGCTTCGTTTGCTTCTCCACTGAGCTGTAGTCGGTGTAGATGCCCGGTACTCGTCCACCGGGCACCGCGTAGTATTTTGTTTTTTTCGCAGAGGGATCAGGCTTCTGAACATAGAGCCCGGCCTGTCTTAGATCTTGCGGTAGACTGGACTGCTTCGAATTCATATTCAATTGTCCTAGACTGTTTCCATCATCCGATAATTGAGGCCATGGGCTAGACTGTCGCGACGATGCGCCTGTTCTTGACCGCTTGAGTTGCGCGGCTGAGTGTTCTTCGTCAAGCATTCTCTTATTATTCTGCAAATCTGATTCGTCGGGCAGTCTTGGTAGGTCCATAGGCGGCAGATTCTGGCTATTCACAACGGAAGGCAGAGTGCTGTCAACAGACGCTGGTCCGGAATATTCATCAGGCAGCAAGTCAACAGAGGGAGAATATCGTAACGGTGTGTAAGGTATGTAGGCGGGCGTCGTGGGGGCACGGGCTGCATGCGCGTCGTTGTGCATACTCATGGCCTACAAGACTTTTCCAGTAGACTAAATGGAAATCGAAATGCTACCACAATATCGATATGTACATATGTATGGAAACAGACCAATGAAGGACGGTCGCGTTGTCGCGTGTTCGCTGAAGCGTGGGGTTGTGGATCGATGATGGAAGGGTCGTCGCTAGTCACGTTTAGCTGCAAAACGCGTCGCTAACTAGCGTCCCGCTAGGCCCGTCTCGGGCCGTATAGAGAACTACTCCACATTCGGGCACAACCTATTGATGTCAGATGTAACGTAGCAATGTATTATCTGCATTGACAAGGCTTCAATATCATCAGCACAGTTTCCTCACACATAGATATACCATTAATGCCATTTCCATCAGCAGCTATCAACCGTTTCACTCTTCAACGCTAGCGCCAACCTCCGATGAAGCCCGACTATTTTTCTGTCCACTTCTCGGCCTCTTGCTCGCCTGACGAGACTTTGATCGACTATTTCCGGACCAGGCCTGCCTCAATGTTACCGGCTTCAGAAACCCACCAGCTATTGTCTCCTCATCCTCAGTCTTGTTTTCGCGTGGATCATATCCGTGAGTTCGCATGCAATGCTCAATAGTGCGATATGGTATTGCAAATTCCTTTTCGTGACCCCAGCAGTCGGTGTGTGGGCAACGCAGTGTTCCACGCTGGAAGAACGGCCGGGTGGGTGCTGCCTCCCGTGCGATTGATGGAACGGGTGCGGCTGGTATGGCGGATGGTGTGTATATCACTGGCTCGAGAGTACGCTTCGTTGCCAGCGATTCGGGAAAGGACATGAATGACATGCTCTCGTCGAACAGAGTAGCACAACGCTGGGCTGTACGTGCAATGGCTCCTTGATCCCAGCCTTGGACAGCTGCAAGCCCAAGCACCTCACTCCAGTCTATGAGGCCTTTTCTAACATGTTCCTCCTGGTCTGTCGAGTCATCAATGTCACTCGAGCTTTCTAAGGATCTGCGACGCTTCCGTTTCGGGCGGCGACTGCTAGAGGTATCGTCATCGGACGCGTCGCTTGAGCTGTCATCGCTCTCGGCAGAACTTGTTCCCTGACGTGTTGTGTGGTCGTCTCGGCTCGGTCCTGCACGTGAAGAAGGTCGACTGCCTGATTCACGGCTCGTGACACTTTGGGATCCGGCTTTTGATAGATTTCGTGAGGTAGGTCTGCTCAACTCTGAACCGGATGTGAAGTCACTCATGGAGGACTCGCCTGGCGTGGGACAGGTATGATTTTGCCGCGTTCTGTATATAGCCAACGCAAGTTCGTCTAGCTTGCTCTTCATGGACTGGATTGTTGGTCGCAGAAGTCGCCGTGCCTCCGCATCATCAGCCAGCATAGTCGGCTCTGTCAACGTCTTGCTATAAGCCTTCCTACCACGCTGCTTCCCAGATGTAGATTTATAGTCTGTGTTGTACTTCTCGTCGTCTGATTGATCGTCAGGGTTCGTTTCCCTATCAGCCCGAGACGTGGGACGTGAAATTGCAGATCTAGTGCTTCCTGCTCGCGACTGATTACGCGGGGTCCCTGCATGCTCTTCAGCGTCGGATTCGGACAAATCAGCCTCCCGCCGATCCCACTGCTTCTTTGCCAGCCGTAGATAAACTGCCAGAAGTTCTTCGTCGAGATCATCCACTGCATCGTCCGCACTGCCAATGGTCCAATCTGAATCGTCCGCACTGCCAATGGTCCAATCTGAAGACTGACCACCTGCTAGTCCACTGCCTGACTCATCTTCCAAGTCCAGAAGCTCTTCGGGGACTACTGGCCATCCTGTCCATTCTTTGGGTGGTACCAGCGCCGTCTGAGTGAAGCCTGCTGCATCCGTGTACTCTAGATCCTTCCCCGTCTTGAGCCATCTATTCCTACCCTGCCAACTCTTCAACTGCGCTAGTTCTTGTGCAGGTCGTCGCAACCGTCGCTTGAGCGCATGCGTGTTATACAAATGTGCAGTAAGATCTTCATCTTCCATCTGGTCGAGCGACTCCACTATCTGGCGGTCTAACTCTGTGTAGTCGAGCCATGTTTGCGCATGTTTTGAAAATTTATTTGGGCGCCCTGGCTCCTCTTCCTCACCTTCGTCGGACTCATCGCTTTCTGCATGGGAGGTTGTGCCTATGTCGCCATCTTCTGCATCAGTGGGGTATAGAGCATCGAGTGTCTGTATCTCTATTGTCGCTCGCGGAGGTTCACTCTCAACGACCGACGGCGGCGTGTGCACGGAAGACGAAACTGAATTGTCAGACTCATACGATGAACGGGGTGTCGGCGCGCTACCGCCAAACAAAGACATCTTGTCTGTTGTATATGTTAGAGCGAGGTTTTGCTTGTGCGGGTATCAGCATTTGGGTTGTGCGGATCATCGACCGGGGTGTTGAAGCCACGATGGCGGGGTTCTCGAAAATAACGCGAAGTCACGTGGGCGCCACAGTTCGATAACATCAACATCCACAACTACAAAAGTGCTCAGGATAGTGAGGAATACATGACAACGACGTGACGAGGATCCACGTATTTGTGTTGGCATGAACAACTCGAATAGAATTGTGCCTAAAAACTCAAAGCTTAGCCGCCCTCAACACCGTACTATCCACCCTCTTCCCCTCATCATCCTGCTCCCTAACCCTCAAATCAGGAAACTCCTCCGGCATAATCCTCCTCGGACAACTCCCCTTTACCAAGCTATACTTATTAAACTCAGTCACGCCCCTAGTCCTCAAAAAATCCTCATCAAGCAACAATTCCCCATTAACCTCCGCCACCTCTGCCCCAATCATCGCCAGCACCGCGTCCGAGAAAATGTCCGCCGTCCTAAGATCCTTGGCCTCCTCCTTTGCCAGATTCTGCGTCGCAGCGCTCTGAATCGCCGTCGCGGGCCAGATACTGGTAATGGCCATTTCACTCTTGCCTTGGCGGATAAAGTCCATGGCGAGGCCTTTTGTGAGAACGCTCATACCCACTTTACCCATTGCGTATGCTGTCTTTCCGCGGAAGAAGCGCGAGTAGATAGGTGGACTGACGACGATGATGCGGCCCCGCCACTTGCCGTCTGCTTGTTTGAAATGAGGAAGGCTGGCTTGCACGACGCCGTATAAGCCCTCGACGTTTACGCGCTGCATGAGTTGGAAGCGCTTCATGGGTGTGTTTTCTACACTAGCCCACCATATAGCGCCGCTGTTGTAGACGAGCACGTCTAGACGGCCGTACGTCTCGATAGTTTGTTGGACTAGGCGTTCTATGCTCGGGAAGTCGCGTGTGTCCACGCTTATGGCTGTGGCTTCGCCGCCGGCCTCGCAGATCTCGCGCTGTACGGTGGAGATGGTGGAGCTGGGAGAGTTGGGGTCCGGCGGGAAGGGGGTGCATGTCGAGGCATCAGAGGTAGATTTGGCTGCTACAATGACTAGGACGCGTTAGTTGTCGTTGGATGTAAGAGTGCTGGGAAGCGAGTCGGTATACCTGCGTAGCCCTCTTTCGCCAGATCAATGGCGATCTGCCTGCCAATACCCCTTGAGGCACCGACAACGAGTGCAACTTGCTTCTCGGATAGTGGCATGGTGTGCGGTAGTAGGTGATATTTGTTGACGGTGGAATTTACGTCGTTGGCAGAGTAGTCGCTGACAGCAAGATGGCCATTTCATAAGTACTAATCGGTATCGTTTAGTCTCCGAAGAATGACCTCGGCAGCATCAAATGGCGTCAGCACCTGTGTCGCATAGAATTACGTTGAAAACCAAGTGTTCCTGCATTGTTCGTGACACAAGAGGCGGACATGTGGGTGACGATTAGTGAACTGGGAGGTATCCCTGGCGGACCTCGGCAGCCAAGATATTCCCCAGCTCTCATGAACACAACGACAGCCACTCATAAGACGCGTCAGAAGCAAGTCATTTTTGATTTCCCATATTCTGGAGTAGCGACATCGCCATCATGGCGGGGAAGATTACGTGCTATCTGGACTGCGGTATGTCGTGACTGCTGCCTTGCTCTGCATCTAAATGTCAAGTTTCACGTGCTGATGACGGCCTAGTCTCACCCTACGCATACTTCGCCTTGCTCTATCTCGAAAAGAATCGTGAAATTCTCACATCGCACCAAGTGGAAATTGAGTGTGTATATCTCCGTAGTCGTCCCTGGAACCCGTCCATCACCATGTCAACCAAACCATGCACGGCCCTACCTACAAGACTATTATGCCTCCAAGAAAATAAGAGCAAGAGCACTTTCTGACAAAAAGGACAGCATAGTACCAGTCTTCTTGGGTGGTATTAACGTTGGAAGCGGTGCGTGTCCCCACGTCCCCGCCCTGCTGTACGAGGCTTGACCAAGTCTGGTACGAACCACCATGATCCCAGTCCTTATATTGTGACGCAGGCAACAAGCCCCCCTGGACCCTCGAGGCAAAGGCCCACTACAGCAGGTATGACAACGCACGAGCGAAACGATACTTCGGCGTGCCCAACCTCCAGACGCCGTCCTTCTTCCCGATTCTCTCACTGCTTCCACAGCGCGCTTTGTGCTATGTAAAGGAGGCGCATCGAGAGAAGCTTGCTGCCGTGTTCCTTGACATCTATCGCGCAATGTGGGAAGGCGGCGAAGATGTGAGTAAACCAGAGGTCCTCGTCAAGGTACTGCAGCAGCAGTTGAGCGAGGATGAAGCTCAGAAAGTCATGGCAAGCGCAAACAGCGCGCCATACAAGCAGCGGCTTAACGATAACACGAAGGAAGCCCTCGACCGAGGTGCATTTGGCTGTCCATGGTTCTTCGTACGCAACTCAAAAGGAGAAGAGGAGCCTTTCTTTGGAAGCGACAGGTATGTACCCTTTGAGATTTGTACGCGCTTCCCCATGCTCCTCTGGCCACGCTTCCTTTGTCCCTTGATCCCGGTTGGACATGTCGGATCTCAATGGATCTCAGCGGGTATACTCACCTCCTGGAATACGCCTGCCGTGGAATGTGGATACCACTATGTACCGTACCGGAAAGCGGGCATATGCGAACCCTGAAACGTTACAAACGAACAGTCGAGAGCTGTGTGGGGTATGCTAACGAGTGTTCCATTTAGGTTCCACTTCATGTGGGAGTACCTGGGATTGCCGTGGAAGGAGATTGAGCTGCTGCCCCCAGGTAGTGCAAAAGCGAAGATTTGATGTAAGGCTATCGGAGATCTGCAGCGATCAAAGTGTGGGGGTTGCCGAGCTTGGGGCGCGATACTACAACTACATGTTAGTTAGTGGTGGCATAGATACAAGCAACCCTAAGATATCCATGTGGATGTCTTTCTCATAGCTCTGGCTCCTCACCGCCTGCTCAGGGTTCCATCTTTGTCTTTGTTCCCCTACTGAGACATCTCAGCGACATTGCACGAGCCTACACATCGCCTATGTGGCCACAACATTCTCACATATGATATGCATCATGCATAGTCGTCGCTGCGTACCGCCTTTGACGAATGAGAAGAGTGAGTTGTATGGCTGCTCGGAGCGGATGCCGGCTTCCCCAAGCACATACAAATTGTAAGCAAGTCTCCACGACCCGTTGGAATGGTATTTTACGCCACCCGAGGAGACATGCAGTGCGCGTTCTGCCTGTGTCTCACGCGTTCCGTGCTACCGTGGGCGCATCGACTACAGATGGCCGCTGAGTTATGAACGGCCGTGCGATGAGAGGAGGCGGAATAGGAGGCATGGTATTACCATGTTATGTATGCGCGGGATCCAAGGCAGTGAGTGATCGGCCCGTGAGGTTTGTCAAAACGTGGAGGTAATGCGGCCGGCCCGGGGTGTGCAAGTGATAGAAACCGTACAGGATGCCTGACTTCTCCAGATAGGAGCCCGACGATTATGCCTGAAAGTCGACACATTTGTTGCAATAAAGGACATCTTGACAAAAGGTACTAATTGCGAACACGTGTAACGTGAGTGCCTAGAATGACAGCAAACGTAGTACCAGCGGGCATCATCGCATCGAAAAGCCCACGTACCTGCATGACTAGACGCCATGACATCTCAGCTGGCGCTCTCAGTAGGCTCCTAGGCACGATAGCTTGTTGCCAAGCAACTTCATGCAAACAGCCGTTCGCTTCTGCGTGGCAACCAAACAAGACGGTGTAGGCCGCCTTTCGCCAGCTCAGCTAGCTCCCAAGGAGCAATCTTCCATCGGCTTTACGCCTGACAAGTCGCCATGATAGGTTCCTCAACCGCGAAGGTGAGGGGGACTTGGACCGATATCGTAAGGCTGCTGTTATTTGTCTTTACCGAGCTAGCCACGTTGGAGCTGTCGGATTATCAGTAGGCAGTGCTGTTGCATGGGGAGAGATGTTGCTTGCTCTCGACAATGCCTCCCTGAGCCCGAATGAACCCGTACAGCTGATGTGAAGAGTGTAATTTCTGACCGAATGCTGCCATTTCTGCGTCTTCTTTGGGTTCCAATACCCTCCGCTGTTCAACAGGAATGGCGGGTCTATCCGAAGGCTAGATTCTTGCCTTCCGCGTACCGCAGTATGGCAAGGCATAAGTTGTGTCGTCAAACGGGTGTCTCATCGCATCAGTCAAGAAACGCTGGGGCTGTCTTAGATTATAAGCGTGCGGATCGCCCGCTCACCTTTACCCCAAACTTAAGTGATTGGATCAGTCTCAGCAGTTGGGCTTCGGCTACGTCTTTGCTCTTCGTCCTTTTGAGTGTACCATTCATGTTGCCAGTATATTGTGTGTGCATTCTCACCTTGCCTGCTATCCAAGAGACTCGTTCCACGAGTCACACCGTCTCCGTAGTCCGATTAGTGCGTTTGTATATGCTCATGCGATCATTCCCCCCATTTTCGGTCCTCTCCTGACCTCCGAGATCTCGTGGCACTTGCTGGTAAGGTATCCTCTCTTCACGTACATGTTACCAAGTTAGCGTACTGACGGTGTGTATGAATTAGGTACTTTGCGTGGCCTTGTTGTTGTATCATATAGCTTGACCTCCTGCTCACTTGCGCTCACTATTCACACCGACATCTGCTGTTATTTTCAGCCTGACCTGGGCAGCCCCCTGTACTGGATATAGTTCGGTACATACACCGCTAGATCCTGTGAAGCGGTCAAGTCAGGCGGATGATAGCGGGGCACCGTGAATACTTGAGATACTCGTCAACCTCGACACGTCCTCACCACCCCACCACACATTGTCACTTGCGAACACCCATTCACGACGGCAAGGCCACAACCTCGTCGACATTATCTTTATTTGAGTATTCACGTTAAAGGTTAGCCGTCCTTGTACTTTCCATAAAAGGCGCGCATACTGCGCTCCCAACCATGTCACAAGCTCAACATCTTCACCAGCACTACGGCTTTGACCAGCAGAACCTATTTTGCCAGAACCGCGAGCAGCTGAAGCAACTGTGGAACTACACTGCGCTAGATACCCCCAAAACTCCCGCAAGTCTGCAGCAGTTCTGTAACCTCCCTTACAGCACTACAATGGCGCAGCCAATGATGGTAAGTACTATTTGCAGTAATGCCGTCCTGTGAACTGATAATCGGGAACCAGAACCAGTACGATCAGACTCGAGCTTTTGCATTGCAGCGGGCAGAGATGAATGGAACCAGACCGCAGTCCTCCACATCTGACAGCACAAACTCTAGCGATATGCCCTACACAACTAGTCAAAACTGGAACGGCGCCCTAAACTTCGATAGCTCTTATTGGAACCAGGGATTGCAGGCCAAGAATCCATTTATTGTGCATGGTCCAGATTCATCTCCCCAGTTTCCAGATTCGTCTCCTCAGTTTCGGCAGAACTATGAGCTGGGCTACAACGCCATGGTCGCGCAGAAGAGTACAGTAAATGACATTGGAACATTCACTAGTTCAGTACCCTGGACTCCATGCAATGTCCCTGGATCCCTTGGTGGAGTTAATATCAACGGTGGAGTCAACATCAACACGGGCGCCTCGGTCTCGCCGCAGAGTTTCCTCAGTGACGACTTTGACGACACTTATAGCCCAGAAACACTTACGGACCAGGCTTCTCCAACTCCTAACTGGCAGATCTACAAGAATGCAGTTCAGATTAGATCATACCAGCAAATGAAGAAGGAGAGTCCTACCGAAGTCGGATTCGCCGGACTCCCCCTGATGAACATGACCACGATGCCGATGGGCCTTGCGCCTTTTCGTCATGTCCAACAGCCCATTCAACAGCCCAAGTTCGAGCCCATGTACTCCTTCGCAAACAATAATGGCACAACAGTTGCTGCTTGGAACCAGCGCAACTACTCGCAACAGCTGCCTGTACCAACTTTTGAGAACCGTACCATCGAGAGCTACAATGGTCATACCGGTAGTAGCTCGGATGGCTCTTCAGCACAAGGCGACGGCCGTGTCCAGTCTCATCAAACAGGTTCATATGCGGCACTGCCCACGCCGAACCAGCCTAGAATCCGCTGGCAAGATCTTGAGCCCGAAGCCAAATCCCAGAAGGAATACAACAACAAAATTCTAATCGAGGGCAAGAAGAACGGCCTCACATACAAAGACATCCAGGCCCAGTGGAAAGGAACGCCGCCGCCAGAATCAACCATGAGGGGCCGTCACCGCTCCTTGACTAAAGCACGGAAAGATCGCGTCCGCAAGCCCAAGTGGACCTCAACTGATGTAAGTCGATGACAAAATGCTCTGAGTCGAGAATAACACTAACATATAACCAGCTTCGCCTCTTGCGAGAAATCGTCCGCCAAGAATTCGCCCGCATCGAACGGCAGGGCCCACACTTTTCCCTGGAGCAGAAGTTATCCAAAGTCACTTGGAAGAAGGTAGCCGACTACATTCAGACCCGGGGAGGAACGTACCTTTTCGGCAACTCGACCTGCAAGAGGAAGTGGATGGAGATCAACGAGGCGGCCAGGGAAGCGGCCAAGAAAGCTGCTGGGAACTGATACGCGCCCACCAGCCACACAAACGATGACGACGTGTACGACGACAGTCAACCCTGATATGTATACCTGGAGGACCTAGTGTTTTTTATTTGCAGTTGTCAAGGCGTTTTTTTGCCACGGCCGGACGGCAAGGACGACGGTATTAGGCTTTTGCCGTTGGCATGCCGGTTACACCTTGACCAGACCTGCCTGTCTTGCGGTTATAGAGACCTGCGCCATATTCCTATCCTGGGTCTTACTATTTGTCCAGGTTTATCATGTTTCTTTACTGTATTCCTAGTATGGGTGGATCCTATTATTTGGGCTGGTTTTCCATTTTTGGTACTTTTCTTTATTCCTATACTAGGTCCTATTATCTTTCCAGGTTTTCATATCTTACCATATTTTTACGGCATGGATAGGGGTTGCTGCATAGGAGGTAGCACACATGTTATTGCCGTTACAGGGGGGGTCTTTTGCGAGTGTATTGTACCTTAGCCAGTTGCTTGTATCATTCATTACCATTCATTAGTAGTCATATTCCCAGATATCAGCCCAGAACTCGGTCAATGCAAAGATGATGGTGATGATGGTGATGATGGTGATGAGGTGAAGTTTGTCGTGCTGCAAGTGTGACATGGGATGACGATGGCGCTAACCGGGGAGCTTGAACCAAGACGGGAAAGGCCATGAACGACAGCACCACAACCACCGTTGTCGCTCTCATACAACGGACGGATGAGAATGCAGCTCCAACTATCAGAGGCTCTCCCGAGCATTGTGAAGCGCAAGTTCGAAGCCGCCAAAGCATCTTCCGACGTGCTTTTTTCGCCTTCAGAACTAGCCATCATCCGCACATCAACAGGCATTCCCGTGCGTTTGTGCGCCTCCTCTGCCCATTATAGCATCCACTCGCCCATGCCATGCTCACATGTTAGATATATAGTTCCAATTGCGCTACTGTCCGTCTCTCGCGAAGAAGCCCCTGCCGAATCTCCCAGGCGCCACGCCAAAGCAGAAGCTTGATCCATTTGAGAACCCGCCGGAAGAACTCCGCGTCGCTGACATACCCGCCACGAACCCCTCGCACGTCCTCGTGCTGAACAAGTTTCCCATTATAGCACAGCACTTCATCCTCGCTACCAGGTCGAACAAGAAGCAGACGCATGTGCTGCAGCAGGATGACCTGGAAGCAACGTATGCGTGCTTGAAGGAATGGCAGGACAGCAGCGCAGGCGACGAGCACGAGCAGAGACGCCTCCTCGCCTTCTTCAACTCGGGCGAACATAGCGGCGCATCACAACCCCACAGACACCTACAGTTCCTCCCCGTAGAAGGCATGCGCGACGGCGACAAAACCAGCAGCTGGACCATGCTCATAGACAGCATGCTAGACCCAACAGGCCCATCGAGCCCAACACGCGATAACATACCATTTACCTATTTCCACCGCGCATTCCTTGGGGGGAGGGAACCCACTGGCCCCGACCTCCTCGCCATCTACAAAGAACTCTACGCTGCCGCAAAGCAAGCAGTTGAAAACTTCATCGTATCACACCCAGACGACCAATTTGCCCTGCACCCCGTAGACAAGGGCGACCTGCCCATCAGCTATAACCTCGGCATGACCACGACGGGCATGGTCGTCCTGCCCAGGCGCGCAGAAGGCACCATGCTGCGCCGCGACGACGGCAGCGAAATCGGTTTCGTGGCCCTCAATGGCACGACGCTGGCTGGTACTATGATGGTTAAGCATAAAGACGAATGGGACATGTTGCGCGATAATCCTAGACTGCTGGATAGTATTCTTATGGCGATTGGTATTCCAAGAGCAGCAGCAGCAGCACCTAGTAGGCCCCATGTGTAGCCAAAGTATTTCGTAAGTCCATATCTCCAAATAGAAGATAAAAAATGTACGTTATACGGTATAGCAAACAACGCGTAGGAGCCTGAAAAAAACTGACCAAGACCCCCCGTGCGCTCTCACATGCCTTTTTGCACATTTTCACGTGATGATCACTCACTCAACTCACTCACGCCATCCAACTCACTCAACTTTACTCTTATCCTCCTATACTCCCTTTACCCACCCCACCCTACCTACCACCTACTATATGTACATACCCCATAACCCCACCAATCCCCCATCAACCCCACAAAACTGCTAAAAAAAAACAGGTTGTGCCGGAACATACCACCAAGAAAACTCTAAACCCAGCACTGTGTAGTACCCCCTTTTTTTTTTCTTTGCGCCTTCTTCCATTCAACCAACCAAACATCAACCAACCCATCTAGACCGCGCGAGCATGTATCTACCAGGTAGCAATATCAACCCGTGAACATGCATGCTTACACCATCTCTGCTCTCTCTCCATTACACTATTACGACTTCTTGGTAAACGACAAAGGTAAAATCAAGACAAGATAATATGGAAAGTAGCAAGTCATCAGTAATACTAGACTAGCATATATAGATATAGCCTGTACATATGTTCCACTCTACACACCACACAATCATACCAGAAGAAGCTTGGGCAGGTAAAAAATGTTATCCTTTCCACTTTTTTCGCCTTCAAGACCTTAACGGCGGAATAATGGAATGGAAAAAAACTATATATGAACATACTATGCTGCCCACCTGCGATTCCCATATCGTCATTTTGTGAACCCGTCGAAAAGCAAAGTCTCTTTCTCCCCGTTGAACCTCAGTCTCCCCCGGCACGCACCTCCAGCCCAACTCAAGACCCCCTCAATCAATCAATCCTCCTACTAGGCGGCGGACTACTACCATCCCTCTTCGCCCTCGCAGGGGGCGGCGGGCTGCTAGACTCGCGCCTCCTCCTCCTCGGCGGGGGTGACGCACTTCTACTATCCTCCCTTGCCCTGCCTTTACCCTTTGACATTGGCGGTGCAGCAGCAGCAGCAGCAGCAGGACTACTCGAGGCGCCCCTGCGTCTAGGTGGTGGTGGTGGTGGTGGTGGTGGTGGTGGCGTGCTAGAATCGCGCCTACCGCGTCTAGGTGGAGGCGAAGGCGACCGCGAAGGAGAAGTGGTGTATCTCCTACGACGAGGCCGAGGCGAGCGTGACATGGAGTCCGAGCGGCTACGGGTGGTGGTGCGCCGCGCAGATTTTGTTGTTTTTGGAGGTGGAGAGCGAGAGCGCGAGCGCGAGCGCGTGGATGAGAAACTGCGACCGCGACGGCGGGGTGGTGGAAGAGAGCGAGAGCGAGAGCGGGAGCGAGAGCGGGAAAGGGAGGAAGAGTAGGAGCGTCTGGATTTGAGTTTGCGGGGCGCAGGAGAGCGAGAGCGAGAGCGAGAGCGAGAGCGAGAGGGGGAGCGGGATCGAGATGCAGAACTGTAGCTGTCGCTTCTGCCTCTTGTTTTGCGCTTCTTGGCTGGCGACGGACTGCGGGTGTAGGATCGGCCACGCGAGCTGGACCTCGATCGTGAATCGCGGCGTCTGCGAACTGGACTCCGTGAGCGCGTGTAGCTACGGCTACGGCTACGGCTACGGCTACGCGAGGAATAGCTTGATCGTGAAGACACACTGCGGTCATCTTCCGAATCACTCTCTGGTTCAGGCAGCGGCTTGGGCTTGGGTGCACTGTTCTTGAGCCAGTCGCGCATGTTCTCCGTGAGAACTCCCATGCCAATGGCAGTGAAAAAGTTGATGGAGAAGCGCGTCTTGCTCTGGTCGTCTGCATCGGTTGGGAAGATGCCTGTAAGGCTGTCTTGTAGCATTGGGTCTTTGAAGCGCTCCACCACCTTCTTCTGACCGAGTGCGGCTAAAAGTTCCTCAAAGAGGATCTTGACGAAGATACGGGAACTGGATGTCGTGTCTTCTTCCGTCATCTTCACTACCTGGAAGACGTGCCAGTTGATGCCGTCAGACGCCAGCAGGTGAGCGAAGAATTGGGCAATGATACGAAGTCGGTTCGTCTCGAAACGGTGAATAGTCTCGTAGTAGTGTGCAAAGGCCTCCTCGAACAGGTCGGTCCACATCCGGTTCAGTTTGCAGAATCGCTCGCCAATCTGGCCGTAGAACTTCTCGTAAGTACGCTCCTGGCTGGCGCATTCGACAATCATGGTGGTAAGTTCGTTTTCCAACCCATGTGGCAGATTTACCCTCATAAGCTTGTGTACACACTCCTCGAAGCCACCACTGCTCTTGATGGTCAAGTAGATGGTTCGGCGCAAGCTGACAAGGTCAGCATTGGTCTGGTCCTTGACATCCATTGCTTTTATCTCCTCGTCTTCCTCATCTTCAGACGAAGCATCCGTGTATCCGTCCTCGTCACTGCCCTCTTCTTCACCTAGGATCTCAGCCTTGATCTTGGCGTATTCTTCTTCGTGCGCTTCATACTCCGGATCGAACTTGAAGATGTTTAGGCCGTCTTTCACCTTCAAATCGCCCTCCAGTGTGTGGTTGTGGGTGATTTGATCCTCCTCTTCAACGAGATCCAGATCTTCCCTCACAACGGGATTGTCCTTGTACTTTGTGCGCCGAACCTCAAACAGGACCTCGATCATATATTGTGTTCGCTTGTCAATGTCGGCTTCGTGCAAGATGTTGCGCATCTGGTCGAAGATGGCATTGGCAATCGCGGGCTTCATCTCGTCGAGGAAAGCGCCAACCTCTTTCATGATGCCCACGGCAATCTCAACGGAGTCGTCCGAAGGCTTGTTCAGCAGGAGTAGCAGGATCTCGGCGATCAAGATCTCGTGCACAACCTGCGTGTTGACGAGATGCGAAAGGAACATGGTGCTCGACAGCGCAACGGCCTTGTCGTTCCTCCTGAAGCCCTTTCGGAACTGTACAATCAGGCGTCTGACCAGCAGGTCGCCGACTTGGGGCAGTTTGGTGTTGACAATGGCTACCATGGCGGCATAGATGGGCGTAAAGGGCAAACTGGCGGCCTGAGCCTTCATGATGGCCCTGCAAAATAGACCCCGTCCGCGTACCAGGTTCTCGGCGAAGAGCTCTGGTACTATCATCTTGATGTTGGCGGTGTTGGTCTTGTTGATCAGACCCTGGATCGACTTTTTCAGAGCCTCCCACGCCATACGCTGAAACTCGGCGCTCTTCTTATCCGTAATCGACTTCTGCATCTCACGCAGTCGCGCCGGGGGGATGTACGCGCCACCGGCACGTGTCTTTGAATCATCGACGGGCAGCTTGCGGTTCGCGCTAAAGGCATTCTGGAAGAGCTTCAGCCGGGAGTCGTCGGCGGGGAGGTCGTCAGTTGTCGGCTTGGGCGGTGGACGGCGGCCTGATGCACCATTGCGGTAGTCATCCTCGTCGTCTCTCCTACTCCTCTTGGACGGCCCAGCACTCGGTCCATCGAAGGGTGAGCGCTCGCGTTTGCGCGGGATATCGTGAGCGTCGACCTCAGGCTCGGGCGAAGGCAGCCGAACGGCGGATGCGACCTCCATGATGCACGTGCGGAAATGGTGGTGGTGAAAGGTCGAACAAGATCGGGGCCGGGACGTGAGCAAGTGACGCGCTTCGCAGTCGCAAAAGTTTAGCTCCGCCCAGGCGGCGAACGGGCCGCGGTTTTGCCGACAGAGGTCCCGCCAGTCGGGCTTGGCGCGACTTGAGTTTGGGCCCTGGGGGGAAAGAGACAGCGAGATGATTACCACGACCAAGAACGACCAGGAGTAAACTCGACGCGCATTCACTCATTCAATCTCCCGCAAGTCTTCACAATGGTATGCACTCAACCACCAAATCACATTGCATACAGTTATTAACCCATCCAAGGCCGATCGCCTCGTAGGACTCAGCATGCTCGTCGCAGCCACTGCCATCTTCGTCTACTACACCGTCTGGACACTGTTCATGGTACGACTTTTCCTTTTCCTTCACCTTGCACCTCCTCTCTGCCATTTGTACTCACCCGCTGCAGCCTTTTGTGGACGACGACCACATCCTCCACTCTCTTTTCCTCCCGCGTGTCTGGGCCATCCGCATTCCCGTCATCCTCCTCATCCTCGGCACCACCGTTGTCGGCAGCTTCCTCTCCGTCGTCATGATACGGAGTAACCGCAAGAAGGCGCTCAAGGCCAAGCAAAAGAAGGCCACTTAGCATTTACGTGCCAATGGGCATGGGCGCCCTGGGTCTACAATTAAAGGGGGGATACCTGGCTTTGGTGTATCAAGGCAGTGTGTGGATATATACTTAATTTGGGGACTCGAGAGACCATAGCATATTGTTTCTAATCTATTCTCGCATGTTGTGAGTGGGGAGTAGGCCAACTCAGGACTAGACGACCCGTTACCCCAACGCCGCCCTAGCCTTCCTTTACATGATACTGCAGTTCTCCTCAGTAATGACGATCGGATGGCCATCTTCTCCTTCCTCTCCTTCACCGCCTTCACCGCCTTCACCGCTGGCTGCTTGGCCCCTTGCAATGTGTCTCGCCAATTGTGCAAACACAGCCTGGCTAATAAAGTAATCGTCTCTCCCGCCTTTCCTATCCATGTCGTTCTTGCTCGTGATCTGATATGCCTGATGCATCCTCTTGCGACTACTGAGCCCACCAGGCACAACCTCGTCATCGCTGTCGCTACCTGCTTCAACTGCCGCCTCACCTTCTGTATCGGTTGGAGTGTCAGTGGTGCCATTACGACGTCTCCGACCCCAGTTAAGGCTAGAGAAAGAGTGTGTGTCTGCTGAATGAACACCGACGCCTTTGCGTGCATTGCGTTGGAGATGGGCGTCCGGAGAGAAGATCTTGATCGTATGGTCGATACCGGAAACAGCCATTGTTGGCTCGTAGGGGTGACCTGACTTTGTTAACATCCGTGCTCTGTACATCCAGAGACGGATAAACGTACCTTGAATCACATTTACCACCTCTCCATCACCCTCCAAGATATTGACCAGCTGTGCTGTTTTGCGGTCCCAGATGAACACATGTCCTGAATCGCTTCCACTTACAACATACTCATCATGCAGCCCAAAGTAATTGACGTCCTTGACAGTCTTGACGTTGCAGTGTCCCCTGAAAACGCGCGTGTGAGGGACACATGGCACATCGCGTTCCACTTTCCATCGCTTGTACCGGCTTCGGCCAAAGTCTGAACGCCAGAGTAGATGCCCACTCCGTGTGCGCGATAATCCTTCTTCAGCCGAGTCCTCGGAATCATCATCTTCGTCATCCTCTTCTTCTTCAGATTCCACATCGCCATCTGTATCTTCGTCGTCTTCGTCATCCTCCTCCTCTTCTTCCTCCTCATCTTCCACAGCTCTTTCCGCAGCCTCTGGTGTCGGATCACCTACAGTAGCAGAGCCTGAAGTCGATGGTCCTTGTTCATTACTCGCTTGTATCGATGCACCAACGAGCTCTGCTTCTTGGACGGGCCCCTCATCTATTAGAGGATCAATATCTTCCTGTTGTTCTCTCAAGGCTTGTTCTTCTGCCCTTATCTTCTTGTCTGACAACCCGCGACCACCGTATGCACGATCTACGAAAGAGAACTTGATGTCCTTGGCAGCATTAAGAAGCACACCTCTTCCAACGTAGTACGCCCATCTTCGTTTTGCCGCATCTCGGCTTTGCGTTGGCTCGGGGGATGGTGCTCCTGACGTCGACTCCTCGGGACTTGTCAAATCCGCAAAGGGCGTCGCTATAGCCTCTGCGAAAGCAAAAACTGCATCAAGCTCTGTAGCGAACTGAATGCGGGTATCGTCTGTCTCGAACTTTGATGCATCGACATTAACAATACTCTTATCGCTTGCGAGATCGTACAAGTAAGGAAGTAGGCTTTCCTGGATAGCATCCAAATCTGCCCCATGTCTAATAGGTAGACGGGAATTACTGCTTCGCCCCGAAAATCCTTCAACTACTGCGCCTGGTCCGCTGTCGAGCCATAACAGAATGGCTTTCAAGAAGTCATATCCAAATTGCTCATGTTGGGGCAACTCCCGCTCCCGCGGCGCCGGTTGTATTGAGGCAAAGTGCTGGGCAATCAGCGCGTCAGAGCTGGATCCTGTTAGTAGTTGTCCTCCCAACACCCGTGCCAACGTCCCCGCGGCCTGTACGAAACGACGAGCAGCTGCTCGGTTGTCACGAAGCTTGTTTTGCAACGCAACGTCCACAGGATCGGGGTCGACTGGATAGCCCCAAGTTCGGTCAATTTCGTCCATGTCCGATAGTATCGAATGTGCCATGCCCAGGATGGAAGTAAAGGCCAGCTGTAGTCCCGCCTCCCCGTGGTCCCCGAGATCGAAAATGCGCTTCGCTATCTTGACACAGGTACTTGCGATACGGTAATGATCAGTCCCACGCAAGTCATTCAATTCTTGCTGGGTCAAGCGATTTTCGGCAGGAGGTGCGATGCGGATATCTTCACTTTGTCCATTCCCAAAGGTGACGCGAAGCGCTAAATCATCATCCGTACTTTCTGTACGTTGTCTTGATTCAGCTCTCTCAGCACCTTCTTGAGACAAAGTGCTAGACTTTGTTCGCTTGCGCTTTTTGTTTTCGTCTTTCACGCGATGGCTAGACTTGCCATTCGATACCTTTGTCGGCATGACTTTTTCGCTTGCATCCGGAGCTCTCAGAATGTCAAAACTATAAATATGTTCCTGAGACCAGCTAACGAGGAGCTCGTTCGGTTCGGCGTCACTGATCTTACATGCTGTGATATGGCCACCATCATTTCTGCTCATGCGTTGCTTGCCGTTGGGGGCGAACTTTTTGACACACTGTGTTGCCTTCCCCAGTAGTTCATCGTCATGCTCACTCCAGTTGGCCGGGCTAGATAGCCTTGACCCACGCTCGCGATTCATGTCGCGACCAAGCATGCGACGATCATGCAGGAAGCAATGTAGATGTGCTCCACCAAGTGCGATATAGTGGGGTTGGCTAGGAGAACATGAGACTGTATTGAGATCTAGGCCATATCGGCTGTATGAGATAAGAGGCGGCGGGATGTTGTCGGATGCATCTTCGTCTCTTGCCCAGGCTGGGACCATGGTGTCCCGCGCAGGCGGGTATGCGCTCGATGGCTGCCTTATGTCCCACTGTCGCACCTCGCCATCGTTTGAGCATGTGAGGAAATAAAAGGGTGTGTCTTCTGTCACGATCCGCTTCACGGTATCGGTGTGGCAGCGAAATGCTTTCGTGTTCGTGTCTCCCTCGGTAAGTGTCACTCTGCGCCGCGTCGAGCCCGCGGGCCCATTATTCGATCTTCCAGTAGAACGAAAGGCTGAATGCCCCGAATGTTCAATATCGAATATCCTTACATCATCTGTTGCGCTGACAATGGTGCGGTCGTTGGAGTAGGGCATGAACTTCACGGAGAAGATATTAGACCGGTGGCCCGTTTGGATCGATGTGGTGAGGTTGAATTGCGAGGTCGAGGACTCGGGATTGTACGAGTGAATGTTGATGCGGTGATCGTCTGAGCCTGACGCAAGAAGGCGTCCTGATGTTGACCAGCTAGTATAATCTCAGCACATGCCTCTGGAGCTCGTATAGGGCTTCAACTGACCTAAGCGCATTGACGCAGCCATTATGGCCCTCTAGCTCGTTCACTATGTCGAGCTGGTCAATCCAAGCCCGATCGCCGTATATTGCTCGAATGTCGCTGTACTTTCGACGTTCATGAATGTCACTATATTTTCGACGCTCCTGACCAAACTCTCGCTTGAGCAGACGGTCGTAAACTGTGTACTTCATACTGGCACGAGAGAAAGCTTGTCAGAGGTTGCAAGCGCTTAGTGAAGGAGCGCTGGGCGAAGATAGGTCGGGCAAACGGTATGACGAGAGGCGATGCTTCCAGAATCCGCTAGCCGAACGTGGCGGGGTCTCTTTCGTTGTAAAGTTCAATCTGGCGGAACGATACGTAAGGTCAGGGTGTTTTGTGTGGGCATCGCGGCGCCCCTTCGCAGGATGCTGTGTGGCGTTGTGAAGACTGCGCGTTTGTGTGTCTTTGATGGTCGCTGGAAATGACGAAAGCTGACAGCGCCGTCTCCACCGCAGGTAGGCATCGTCGACCTCCGCCCTCTCCCCCGCAGCCTCCCGCCGCTGATCATCAACACGCGTTTTCCACCTTTGCTGGTGGATTAATGTCCAGATCGCCCCACTATGCACGCAAAACTCAATTTTGGAAATCCCATGTTATTCAGTTTTCAATAAATGCGGAAAGGCGGCTGAAGTTGGGAAAGGTGACACATGCATGTATGCATGTTAGTCATCACGCGTACCTGCATGCTACTAAGAACGTTGCATGATAGTATTCAATAAAAGTACGGATCGACATGAGAAACATAACTAATCTACACTCCCTCTCGGGGAACTAAAATAGCCGGACAACTACCAACGTCCGATTCAAAGCTATAAAAACTGTGTACCACTCCCCCCGGCGAGCCTCACACTTTTTAGCAAATGTACAAATCCCAAACCTATCGTAGTCGCCGGGGGTAGTCGTAGAATCGGACGTGGTGAATTTGGGCGTGACTGTAGTTGTCCGGCTAGTTCAGTTCCCCGAGAGACTCCTTCGTGAAACGGGTAAAATCTTACATCTACAACACCAAAACAGCACCGACAGCACCAACAAGCATCATAAGCCCAACACCACCACGGTTGGCAGCGCCTTCAAACTGCGACGGCACGTACGCAGAAGGCATCGTAGGCTTGCCCGTACCAGTAGGCATGGGAACATACGCGCTGGTTGCGTTCTTGGCTGGACCGACGGGGACGTACGAAGCACCTCCCGCAGCCGGGTTAGGAGCGGGAGTGTAGGCTGGGACCTTGGTGAGTGTGACACGAATAGTACTGGTAACTTCGACCGATGCGACTGGCTTCTTGGGATACTCGGAGGCGACAGGGTAGGACGGGTAACCGGGAGCGACAGAGGAAGAAGCGGCTTCAGAAGCTTCGGGCACGGCGGAGTAGACTGGGTATCCGGGAGCCTTGGAAGCTTCAGGCACAACTGGGTATTCTGGTGTCTTGGATGACACAGGAACTGCAGGGTGGACAGGAGCCATAGAGGATACAGGGACAACTGGGTACTCAGGAGCCTTGGACGATGCAGGAACAACGGGGTATCCGGGAGCCTTGGAAGACGCGGGGACGACTGGGTACACGGGCTTGTCAGACGACATGGACGCTGCAGGGTAGCCTGCAGGGTATGCGACTGAGGGAGCAGAGGAAGGGTATGAGGAAACATCGGTCGGGGTCGCGATGGGCTTGGTGAGCGTCACGGTGACGGTGCTAGCCGTGTATACGCTGGTGGTCCAACCCTCAGGCACATCAGTCGACTGAGTGGGCTTCGCGCACTTGGTGCAGACGGTCGCGATGTAGGTGGTGGTGACGGTAGTAAGACCAGTAGGGCAGACATCGACGTAGGTAGCTTAGACAAGTTAGCAAATAATCCAATATACTTTGTTGTTGCAGACTTACTGGTGACGACGGTGGTGGTGGAGCCAGTAGGAACGCTTGGGTACTCGGAGTGCTCAGGCTTCTTGGTCACAGACGGCACGCTGTCGTAGCCAGTGCTAGAGACTGCAGGATAGGCAACGTCGCTCTTCGAGCTCTCGATAGGGTACGCAGGGTAGTCTGCGCTCTTGCTAGCAGAGTAAATTGCAGTGGCAGACGCTGAAGACTCCGTGGCAGAGGCAGTCGAAGCAGTAGCTTCAGGCGTCTTCTCCGAGTAAGTACCAGTGCTTGACACCTCATATACAGGGCCAGAGGAAGCACCGGTGGGGTAGAGGCCGCTCGAGGTGCTGCATGGGGTGGAAGAGGCAGCATCAGAGGAAGAGCTGGTGGGAACATCGCTGGAGCTCGAGGTCGATGGGTGGACTTCACTGTAGATTGGGGTCTCACTAGGAGAAGGAACGTAGATCGACTTGCTGGCGGACTCAGATGCAGAAACTGGGAGAACCGAAGATGGCTCAATGAATGTACTGCTGGCCGTTTCGGTCGGAAGAGGAGAGTAGATCGAGCTGATAATGGACTCAGATGCAGTGATCGTGGCAACCGAAGATGGTTCAATGAATGTGCTGCTAATCGTCTGAACGGAGCTGGACATCTCGGTCGGTAGAGGGGAATAGACAGAGCTGATCACAGTCTCAGGCACAGAAATCGTGGCAACAGAAGAAGACTCAACGAGCGTGCTACTGAGAGTCTCGACAGAGCTAGAAATCTCGGTCGGGAGCGGCGAGTAGATTTCAGTGCTACTGGAAGCAGAAGCAGAGATCGTGGCAATCGAGGAAGGCTCAATAAAGGTGCTGCTGATAGTCGCGACAGAGCTTTCGGTTGGGTATGGAACGTAAGTAGAGCTGCTGACAGTGTTGATGGAACTGGAAACCTCAGTTGAACCAGGGGTATAAACCGAGCTGCTGCTTGGGACGGAAGCAGAGCTGGAGATAACCGACGAGGAAACTTCCACAAGGGAGCTCGACGAAGCTTGGGCAGAGCTGCTGGAGGTGACGAAGACAGACGAAGACGAAGTGCTTGCAGTAGCGTAGGCAGACGAAGACGAAGTGCTTGAAGTAGCGTAGGCAGAAGAAGATGCCTTTGTGCTAGTAACCATCGTGCTGGAGGTCACGTAGATGGACGAAGACGAAGCGCTTGAAGTACTGTAGACAGAGGAGGATGTCTTTGTGCTACCAGGCACCGAGCTGGACGATGCCTTGGTGCTAGTAGCAATTGAGCTGGAAGATGCCTTGGTGGACGTAGCCATCGAGCTAGAAGATACCTTGGTAGATGTAGCAATCGAGCTCGAGGCTGGAGTAGTCGACGTGATCTTGGTAGATGTAGTGAGTGTGCTCGAAGATGTTTTGGTGGTAGAAGACATGGTGCTGGTAGTCTTGATAGTGCTAGAAGACACAACGGGATGGTACTTCTGTCTGAAAGTACCTTCAACAGCGTACTTCATCCATGCACCATAAGATTGATCATAAGTCGGGTTGTTCTTGGAGACTGTCGCCTCCCAAAGCATGACACCACCAAACATGCTGTCTCCTTTGTACGTCTCGATCAAAAGGTTCGCATCTTCGGGCGTAAGGTAGTCCTCCTTGTACGTAGGGAGACCATCTGGGCCGGCAGCCAATCCAATGTAAAGCTTGATGTTCGGGTTCTTCGAGTTGGCCTTCAACCAGCTAACCCATGCATTGAACGTGAAGGTGCTGGGAGCTTTTGCCTTCAAGTCCCTTACAGCCTTGGCGGCAGAGCAGATCTCAGTGTTGTAGAACTGAGTGAAGAGGAAGTCGAAGGGAACCTGTTGGAGTGCGAGAAAGATGCGAGCATCGGGAACGACACACTGAGGAGCTCCAGAGAGAAGCATGTTTGAATTCGCCTTGACGTACTTGCCGAAAACATCGTAGTTCTTGTAGAGAAGATCTGGAGTAGGAACATTCCACTCTGCAGCCTCAAGATCAAGGTCGAAACCATCGACGACGGCGTTGCCAAAAGGACGAGGCTTGTTGGCAGCCTTCCACTCGGGAGTTAGAGGTCCATAGGCTCCAATCAGGAACTCAGCAAACCAGTTCGCGACGTCTGGAGTCTTCAGGTAATAGTCCGTTGGCCAACCACCGCCAAGGGAGAGCATGACCTTCTTGCCACGCCTCTGGCAAGCAGCGATGGCATCACCGACGCCAGGGCATGAGCTAAGTAGCATACTTGCTTCTCCGGTGGTTGGGTCAGTGTAGTATTGCGAGCCGCATGCGTTGGCGTGGTTTGTTCCGGGGTATTCGCCTCGTTTCGTTGGAAATTTGTTCACAACTGTTGAAATGATTATGTTAACAATGTTCTTCTCCAGTCAATATTATACCAGAAACTGTGAAGATGTTTTCAGGTGGGGTACTTGAACTGCCAACTAGAAGGTGTCTTTAAGGTTTCTTAAGGGCGTGCCAGTAGCCCCTATGCGTAATAACTAAGTAGCCAAGATGAAGTCATGACACTCAAAGTCTCTTGCTTCATATAAACAGAATAAGAGCAACTTACAACCGATGTTGACAATGTCAATGTTTGGATCAGTGCAAACTTCAGAGAGCGGAATCTGGCTGCTTCCTTGTCCCCAGTACATGGCGACATTGGTCTTGGCAGCACCATTGAAGGCGGCGGAAGTAGTCGAGGCAAGAATCCCAACCGCAAAAGCAACTCGAGTGAACATGGATGAAGACATGATTACTGTATTAATAGTAGAAACAACGTTGCGTGATTTAAATGATAGGACGGCCGAGGCCAGTAACGATTGTGATGAGCGGACTCAACGAAAGGACGCAAGCAAAAATGCTGCAATTAGGTGTAGTCTCGCGAGAGTGACTTGACAACGAACTGAAAAACAGAGAGGTCCGCGATGAGAAAAGAAGATGTGGGAGATTGCACTAGATCACTGCTCGACCCATGCCTCGCGATGGGGCGTTCGCTAGCTGCGCCGTTGTTAGCATGAAGCCATGATGTCTTTTGATACAACGGGCGACATCTTGCTGCAGGAACAGGATAATGAATGTGGTCTTCCTGTTCTATTGGTGGATAATGTGGAATTCTAACTACTTCAGGCCTGAAGGGGTGTAGGCGTCCAAGAGTACCTGCGTCTAGACGACCGCCAAGCTTCAATGTGGCTTTTGGAAACGCTTCCTTGTGATGCTGCAGCCTAAGTTGACGACCGGTGACTGGACCGTACCTTGAGGATCTAAGTATCAATCTCGGTTAGGAACCTGGTGGCGTGTCCTTGACAGATGGTAGGAAATGTAGGGCAGGGGCCGTGCCAGATGGAACAAGCAGGGCGGTTCGGACGGTCCAGCATTCCGGCGGAGCAGTTTCTCGTATCTCCATCATCATGCGTATACTTGAATCAAACAACCACTGCTCTTGAAAATATCGTGGCTTGCGCTGAACCATCCTGCGCGGATGGACCAGGTGAGGAGAATACTGTGAAAGCTTCCTAAATGTGCTGTCGGCAAAACTAGAAGACGGGATCCATCGTGGCTGCCTATACTCCGTAGAGATTTCCTCAGGCGGCACGCCGAAGTGGTTTCAGCCCAATGTGGTAAGGGGTCCGAGCAATCTGGTGTTGGCTGTGATGGAGAAGGCGTCGACTACGGCCCAGGCGATCCTATAGTCAGGGGGTTCCGGCGTCAACCTTGCCTCTTTAGGAAGAGAGCATTCAGCCTTGTATGAACCGCATCCTTCGAAATGCCTTTTTCACCCGCCTTGGCTTTCGTTAAGCGATGGATAGTTATGAGCAAAAATAGCTCTAACATCCTTCCCGTCTCATGTTAGCCTACTGTATATTGAATTCCTACCTGCTTAATCGCGCTTTTCCAGCACAATATCCTGTCACTCAGATTTTAAGCATGTGTTGATTATAGTGGGGTGTAGTGGGTCAGATCGTGGGCCTGATGTTGCACTAGGATGTTTGCGGGACCTCGGCAATTAGGGAACTGAAATAGCCGGACAACTACAGCCACGCCCAAATCCTATCGTAGAGTCGCCGGGGGTAGTCGTAGAATCGGACGTGGTGAATTTGTACAAATATAGAGCCTTACGCCTTTTGCAATTTTTTGCAATTCGTACAAGTCCTATCGTAGAGGGGGTGGTCGTAGACAGTTTTTATGGCTTTGAATCGGACGTGGTAGTTGTCCGGCTATTCTAGTTCCTGAGAGCTCGGAGCCTCCGCTCCCGACAAACGCAACTCATCGGATTCGCGAAACTGACACGTCGAATTGTACTAGATGATGTTTTGACTCATTCGCAGTTCCGAAGTGCCGAGCTCCTGACTATGTAAGTAGAGATGGCGATAGCGTAACTATACTAGGTATAGAGAACTTCGTGCTGCCAGCTTCGAAATTTCGCCTTCTAGTCGTCCTTGACAACCGATGCGTAGGCGCTCACGCCGGCCAACTCAACCAGAACGTAGTCTAGCTTTGTAGCCGTGATTTGGTGCCCGCTGAGGTAGAGAATAGCGAGCAGAGCCTTCTTAGTAGACTCAACTACAGCAAATTAGCGTAGCAATAGCCATATTCAACATGTGCTTACGAATCTCGTGTGGGTTTTCAGCGATGACCCCCGGTTGCCGCGAAAGTGGTGTTAACCATCCCTCAGTCTCAGGCGTCTTGTAGTGGCCGCCCTGGTCGTCGAATGTATTGTCTCGTGGCTTGGGGTAGGAATTGGCTGCACCTCGAGCAATCTCGTCGAACTTCTGCTTTCGCTTGAGACTTGACTGGAAGCCCTTGTTCGTTCCCACGTCGGCCGCTTCTGGTTCCGGGTTTATGATGGGAATTTCTCGTCGAGCCTCAGGCGGAACCTCAGGCAAAACCTCATACAGGACGTTGACCGGAGCCCGAGGCTGAACCTCAGGCTGAACCTCAGCGCGTTGGGCAGGAACATAACCGAGAAAGCGTACGACCCAGTCCTTGGTTGCGATGGTGTGGGTGGAGGAAAGATGGTTGGCTTGGAGAGAAAATGTACCTACATATGTATATGTTAGTGCGGCGGAGCTGCCCATATGAGAAAGAGCAAAGACAGCAAACACGTGTCAAGTCTCCACATGCTATACTTCAGAGCAGCAAGTAAAGGTGATCCCAAGATCGGTGGCCGTGTACTTTGGCGAGCCACCATCAAAATCATGGTGACCACGAGAAGAATTACCAAGGCTCCCATGGTGTTCTCCCTTTACCTCAATAGCAGGGTAAGCCAAGATAGAATATAGGGAGGATATTCAGGAATGGGAAAAGACGTACCAATGGAAACAAAGTGGAATATAGAATTATCGTCGTAGTGACGTTCTCAAATGATACAAAATGGTCGGGGAAGAATGGAAAGAAAAGATACAAAAGAGGTGCTGCCAAAGCCACGATACTACACCTATCCCCAGTTTTGGAATTTCAGATTGATGTTCTGCGCCTCCGCGGCGAGCAGAAATGTATCTAGACTAAGAATACCGCGGATGCAGGAGTTGGTTTGCCAAGGTGAATGCCGAGCGGGATCTTGATGGAGTTGTGCAAAGCGTAAACTAACGCGCCACTATCGCCCGGACTGCTGAACTGATGGCCAGCGAGTGGCTTGACCCACCCTATCCATCTATGCCGGTGGGGGCCAACCAAGTGGCTGAACCGCCCACCGACATAGGTGTCGATCGGGACGTCTTCGTCAAATTCGAACGTCGTGTCATGATCATACCCCCAGCCGGGGGGAAGCTCATGCTTGACGCCGACTAGTTCTCCCACGGTCAACCCTGTAGTTGCACCGTCTTTATATACCATAGTCCCCTTTTTGTTTGCCAGTGTATAGGATCGGACTTTGCTGAAATTGAAATTCAGCTCATCCGAGTTCGGAACTACATGGCTCATCGTTCGGGTGAAGCCGTACATGTCCCAGCGCGTGGTAGATGTATCTATGATACTTTGTTTGCGGCGGTCTATTTGGACGATGCCCACCTCTGACGCAAATCCTTCTTCGTCCTTCGCGGGCTTGATTACAGGGTAGGCATTTGCTTCTTCCACGGTGACCTTACCTCCGCATAGAGCGCCTCGGCGCGATCGATGCCGTTGTCGAATTTTGGAGGCGTGTTGTACAGACGCGCCTCCGCTTTCAGGAGCGTTTCGGCTGCCTGTTTGCCTGGCTCTTTGTAGAAGTCCCATGCGCTCATGATCTCTGCGAGATCATTGATTGAGGGTCGTTCATTGTGCTGCACGTCCGGCTCTGACGAGGATGTGAGGGGGGGAGAAGGCAGATCGGCTGTATTCTTTGATGGCGACATTGCTGTTTAGTATGAAGATGGGCGAACAACAAATCTGCTCTAGCACTACTCTCCGTGAAGTTGTAGCCGGGTCAATGTTGATCTAAAAGAGAGAGTGGGTAGAAAGGTGTCATATTATAATATGGCGGATGGCCTCTTTCTATACCGTAAGGCAGCTACCGGGCACCTGCCCAGTTACTCTGTTACCCATGACATCATAACGTCATCTTACCCATGGTGACCCCTCACTAGCATATTGGGTAGTAGCTGTGTAGTAACTTGCTCTTTCTACAAATGTTAGTAACACGAGGTTAGAGGAGAGTTCAGTTCATGGCGTGGCAGCCACGTTTGGCCACGTGATGGTCTGTCATCGTTCCTTCAATGAATATCTAGAGGTTGTGTTTGGCAATAGAAGTTGCTAACTGTACACAAGAGTTGATATAGGGTGATTGCGATAGACAAAGAGCATGTTTCAGCTGGTTGTGAGTGCGAGGTGACGATTGGAAGTTATCGCAGGTGCATGGTCGCTCCAAACATAGATGAAATCGATTGGACCATACGCGTGCGCCGAAGCCCTCAGGTAACAGAGTGTGTTGGTGTTGCGGGTGTGAGGGAAAAACACCAATCCCCAGCATGCTTGGCAACTGAAGCGGAGAGAGTGGGGAAGCGCCTGCTTCCTTCCTTGGCACCTTGGTGAAGTCGTGTATGGTATGCCACCCACGAACCCCGTCCAGCGCTGCAACACGGCCGAAAGGAACCTTCACCAACATGAACAAGCTCGCTATAACCTACTTAGCGATGTCGCTGTTCAGAGTGTCTGTGTCTTATCACGAACGCGTCGGCGCCCAAGACGTCATCGCCAAGCTTCGACTGGAGCCAAACCCAGAGAAGGGCTACTACCGGCAGACATTTGAAGATGCTGGAAGCGCAAACAATCGCTCATACTCAACTGCTATCTACTACCTGCTCGAGGGTCAGGCCGGTCCATCTTACTGGCACCGGGTCACCGACGCTGTCGAAATCTGGCACTACTACGCTGGCGCGCCTATGAGGCTGGAACTATCGTGGAACAACGGCACGGCAACCCAACAGCAACTTCTAGGAAACGATATTTTCAGGAACCAGACTCCACAGGTCATCATCGACAAAGCCCAGTGGCAGCGGGCGACAAGTCTAGGAGACTGGACGTTGGTCGGCACGACAGTCGCGCCTGGCTTTTCAGAGAACGGATATGAGCTGCCGGGGCCAGATTTCACTCCGGACAACGGCCAGCAAGCCTAACAAGTACCTACAGTCGCAGACACATATATTAGAGCCTATAATAGGGAGTCTCTACGTCATTCATGTTATGGAATGTCGACGGACGACCAGCAAGATCATCGCCATCTGTTTCATATCCAAATCTCGGCCGCACGAATGGATTCGCTTGAAGAGGACCCGAGCAACCAAATTTTGTAACTGGCAACAGAACTTGTAACGAGATTCAATTCAAGTGGTGCTTACCCGTGAAAGCGACACTATGCTATGAAGAATTGGTTGGTCCGATCCATGAAGTGCTCTAGACGTCTGCAGTAACCACAGTCTTCGACCGGAAGCTCTGAAGCCACGCACAAACCAGTCATATGGTTGCGAAAAGGGAGTGCAAGGACCATGTCTCTAGAGCTCGATGATAAGTTTTACGTGTTAGAATGGAAGGTGCAGTAGTAAATTATGATATGCTAGTGAAGTCGCCGCAGAGAAGTAGAATACTTATTGGAGACTAATCCAAAACCAAGCGCGATATGGATGTTCAGTGGAAAAGATATATTCTTACCGCCCCTGGTTAGACGATTCGATATCATGCAAGGTCCCTTTCTCAGTCTTTTAGGCCTGCGCCACAATGTCGCATGTTTTGGATATTGTGGCATTCTGGATGAAACGCCCATCTTCACCCCCAGCGCATACGAAGGGATATCTTCTGCATCAAAATAGACAAGTCTCGAGGTCCGCTCAGCTTGTTTCGTCAACTGGAGGTAGATGACTTCTACCGATCTTTGACGTAAGCGATAACCAGTAGTACAAGCCTTCGCATATGGCGCAATGTGACGTGATGGCAGATACAGTAGGTCCCAAAATTTCAGACTTGTGGTGAGTGGCATGGCGGCAGTGTAACAATGAGACCTTTAATCCCGTCCGCTACGACGATCGCCACCATGATTATGGGGTTGATCAGCCTTCTCGTACTGGATGCCGAGCCAAGGGCCACGAATATCAATGCAGCTCAACGGAAGCCAGTCTGGTAAAGGCCGTGGCAGCCTCCCAGGTTCAAACCAAGCAGCAACCACCTTTCCGGGATCCAGGTCGGAAAACCATATTGCGATGGGATAGCCATGTTTAAAGAGTACGGTATCAAGCCAAAGCCTCATCATCTGCTCCAACCAGAATCTGCGATTAGATTCACACTCCCATGCTCCTGTATCCATATCGTACAACAGGCCTTCTACAGTATCAAAGGCCTCATCAGTCTGCTCGTCCCCCTTTGCATACTCCCAGACACCCATGACTTGCTGACAGGACGCCGTGTTCCTAGGCCGCTCTGCAGGGTACTTGCGTGGAACCTGACTTTTTTCGATAAGCAAGGCGAGTTCAGCCTCTTCTCTTTCTTTTCGCTTGAGCTCGTTTGGGCCCGCGATGTCTCGCTTTTGAAAGATTCGCTCGGTCATGATAAATGTGTGTATTGGGGAGTTATACGGTTCTTGCTCGGAAAGGGTAGCGTGGCGGGTTGTAGTAAAAGGTGGATTGTGATGCGCAGTAGACAAGGTTCGGGTGCGCGGTGTCAGGTGCTCAGTTTTTTTCGATGTCGGTCAATGGCAAAAGAGGGAGCGCTTTGCGCAGGTTTTATATTAGTAGTCTCTAGTGTGTGAGTCAGTAGATACGTGGTAGAATTGGTATTGTACCAAAGTGTTGCCGCTGCCGTTGCCGAACCAAGGGTGACGTGCTGGGCAATATGATCAGCCTCGATCCAAGCGCGACCCTAGATACGAGGTTGTTGCTTAGCGGTGTGGACTTGACCTAGAAATAAGCGCAAATGCATTGGCGGGACGAAACTTATGGAAGTCGACTACGGAACTGGGCAAAGCCAGCGAGATTCGAGCTAGCTATATCAAGGGTCGGTAGATCGAGTGGCTTTAGCTGGTTACGAGATGGATAGGGCTATCCTGTTATTGAGAGTTTAGAAACCATGGTGACGATGGTGAGCGATAATTTGGTGTGGCTCGCTGGTTCGTCTATGGGTTATCATCGCAATACCAAAGATAGGTCCTTCTCGCATATTCTCCAAAAAAAAAAAGAATGTCAAAAAGAACAGCCACCCCTCAACTACGCGTTGCTATATGAACCGCTGAAAACTCGGGGTTTGGTGTAAGTAAGAACAAGGGCAAAAAAAATATCCAGCTCCTCAGAGCAATTAATTACATCGGCTAAAGAGTTGAATCTGAAGCGACTACGAGAGGTTACCACTCAGCTCATAGTCGCTCTAAATCCAACCCCCTCCTGCTCTCCCCATAAAGAGAAGAACAGGAGTGCCAGTAGTCAGAATCGAACCTGGGGATTGTTATTAAAAGTCCGATAAAATGGGGGAGGGGAACCACTTAGCTAATGATGTTGTCGTGCCCGAAGGTGAAATAAAGTTGATTTAGTTATGATATATAGGCATAGCAGGTAGAGCGTTGCGGTAGGGAAAGTAAGTGGGTTGCTTGAGGGTGAGGTGGTGTAGCACCTAGGTAGGGGGTTTAGGCAACAGCGCGATTTGGGACCTCCTCATTCACCGTCACTTTCATATCTAAGATCGCAACTACGGTTCGCCTTTGAGTATGTGAATGAGTTGCGACTTTGGTATCTATCTATTATAATTATCTCTAGACTGCTTTAGTAAAACATGGTTTGCGAATTCCTACATTGTTGTTGCCGCATGCCTTGGGTATCGTCCTCCCGCACTCGCCGTACTTTACGCGACTGCAAAACGGCTGCGCTCTCGTAGCCGCTTGCCAAACTTGTAGAGCCCAAGGATGCCCACCGCACACACGACCATGAAGCCCGCTAGCAGACTCACGCCTCCATCAATCCCTATGCCCTGGAACATGGGTCTCGCGAAAAGGATTGCCGCAAAAGCCAAAGCACTTCTGCTCAGACTGTTGGCACTAAAGATACTTGCCGCATACTTCGGGTAGATGTTCGGGATGTAGAGGAAGACACTTTGCACAATGAAGTACATTCCAAATATAGTGAGACTAAGCCCGATGGTAGGCCCTATCCAGTGGACTGATGGCCGCGATGCCCATGCGAAGATGAATAGACCGATTGCGATGAAGGGGCTGGCAAACACGCCGGGCAAGAGATGGTTCTCAAGCTCGCCAAACGTTCCGTTCATGAGACGAGGGAAGACGCGGTATTTGAGGTACAGCACATGTATCGTGAAGGCCAATATGCAGGCGGGGAGGATGCCGAGGAAGATGAGGCTAGTCGACCGGGCGTTGAAGCCATAGTATACTGGATACACTAGTGGAAGTGACTAGGCTATGTTAGTGACTGGAGAGGACGTCGTACTGATACATCGTTGCTGTATTCTTATGGTTGGCTGTAGTAACTGAGTACGTACCTCAAAGAAGGAGTAATAGGTGCCATAGCACAATCCCATGTATACTGTTGTGAACAAGATGGCAGGGTCAAGCGCGTTGATCTCCCACGGCTTGATCAGCGCATCAAACAACAAGTCACTAACTTTAAGGTTTCTCTGCTTGCGCTCCGACTCCGACATCAGCTCTGGGTTGCCTGTCTCTTCTCGCATGCGCTTCGCTTTGTAATACAGAATCGTGGGTCCAGAGCTCTCTGGCATTGACAACAGCAGAACCAGGTAGACTGGGCCTGCGATGATGAGTAGCTCCCAGCTCGAGAAGCGCCACCCCAGTGACTGCACAGCATAAGAGGATATAGCGGGTCCTAGCGATGGGCCAAGTGTCCCAACAGCAGCCCAGAGCGCGACAGCAAATGGGAACTCGGCCATTGTCCAGATATCGGCGAGGGAAGCACCAGCCGTAGCAAGACAAGGTGATGCCATGAAACCCAGGAGGAAACGCAAAACCATCAGGCCAGGGAAGTTATTGACCAGTGCAGTGGGTATGCACAAGATGACAAAGAAAAAACCCGAGATTGCGTATGGAGGATTTCTTCCAATAGCTGGTACCTCGGAGAGTGGCGAGAAAAGCAGGCATCCAATACCATAGCCCAGCACATAG
Source organism: Pyrenophora seminiperda CCB06 (assembly GCA_000465215.2). NCBI lineage: Eukaryota > Fungi > Ascomycota > Dothideomycetes > Pleosporales > Pleosporaceae > Pyrenophora > Pyrenophora seminiperda. The sequence continues at coordinate 551,600 of KE747829.1, forward strand.
AGTGCGATACCCAGTGACGCTTCAACATTCGTGACGCCAAACTTATCTATGACAGCTTGTTCGGAAGACGAGTATAGAGAAGAGCCAACGTATACCGCAAATGTGTAGACGCAGAGCAGCACCGTCATGAAAATCTTGTGCGACTGAGGCCAGTTTTGAGGATTGCTGGGGTCGGTCGGTCCACTCCAATCTACTAAGAGTGTCTGGTTTGCCTTTAACTCTGTGCCAACACTGTCTGTGCCAACAGTGCCAGCCTCTTGTGGGAAGGGAATGTCATCTGTCGACGTTGACTCTGAGATTGCTTTGTGAGAAGTACGGGAAAAGTCGAATTTTCTGTACTTGATATAATGGGTCAAGGTTCCTGCACTGGAGTGCTTGAAAAGGTAGGACATGTTTGCGGCGTACCGCGAAAGCGGTATAATGTGAAGATGTGACCAAGGAGCGAAATGTTATGGAGGTGAAGAAGGTAAGATGTCAACGAGGTAGTCGTAGCCCCCTGGGTATGGTGCCAAAGGAAGCGTGAACGGTAGGTACGTCCGTCAGATACGAAAAATCAGGCGTGATGGGTTGGGTTTCACCGTCTTCAATAGCTTATTAGCTTTATGTTCCCGGTGTTAGCTTTGTATTTCCGACAACGTCCATCTTTCAGTTTTATCTCCGCATATTATATTGCCACTTATGCGTGTAGGTCCGACGCAATTCTCGCAACATCAGATCATGGCTCCGAAGCTGAGACAGGACTGGAGTCACAGTGGAGCCAATTCTTAATTCCGATAGAGCCACAAATCAGAGAATAGTCCGCAAGGCGTTGAATCTCACTCCGCTACTTAATAATAATGAGCCATAAGGACTCATTTTCAGGCGACCATTTACGTGCATACGTTGGTTGAACACGCTTTCCTCTGTAATTTGTCAAGCGTCTATCCAATGATTCCTTATGATAGCAAAGAAAGTAGAGTGCAGGGGTAGGTAGGCAAGTTCAGCGGCGTAAGCGGACTTAATTGGCGATAAGATACCGATGGTACTTGATCGGTCACAGTGACTCCACACGTGGAGAGGCATACATGTCCTTTGTCATGACGGATGCATGTGTATGTAAGAAAGATATGTGCCGTTGGTGTGGTGAACCCAGGGTACCGAAGAACTACTGTACCACTCGTCCGATGGAGACAACGCGATGACACAGTTCATAACAAGACCAATCGAAGACGACGTTGCTGATGTTGCGCGATCTTAGTGGGGCGGGGCGTGATGGGGTTCTGACAAAGGAAAGTTCGCGAAGTTCGTGCATATTGGTCCGAAGCCAGGAAGTTTTGAGGTCACTCCGCAGCGCAAAGTAGGTACCAATAAAGGGATCCAATGTGGCTGACGTAAACATCAGCACCCGCATGCGGCTGCGGCCAAGGTGCGCCATGGGCAAGAACTGGGCGCAAAGCCAATCGCCAGTGCGTACATAGTAGGCCTGAGTACTCTTAGTGCTGACGGGCAACACGGTTATTCGCGTGAAGTAGGATAGCAATAGTCCGCATGCTCAATTCTGATGTTAGTTCAGGCTGGGATAGAAGCAGCAGTGGTAGCAGTGATGTTGATGTGGAGGCTGGCCTGGCGCCCCTTAGTGCCCGTCGACCCGAGTGGAGTAACCACGTGACGCGGGGTTTCCAACTCGGTTTCACGACATACATATCTGCAACATCAACGCTCATAACCTAACCGTAACGTTTTGAACAACTTCCCTCGTGCATACTACGCCTTTTTATGGCTGCTCGAGACCCTTGCCGCGAGGGGCTAGCCTGATTGGTACGCCAAGCCGTATCGGGGGTCCACCATCGTGCCTCTGTCGACTAGATCATCTCGGCCGTACCTTCAACTGTCACGATGCCGACTTAGCAGAACACTAGACTCTTACCTAGTGGCTATGCCTAGCCTTGGTGTTCGAGCTTTAGGACGTGAAGGGGGAACGTTTGGAACCTGTGGTATGTTGCGCTTGCTTTTCCTTCAGTCCTTTCTGCCTTGTCATCTTTTATTATTTCCTTTGTTACTGTCGCTTTCTCTTATACAACCTACACTTCTACTGCAATAAAAATATGCAGAAGCCTGATTACCTAACGCCACGTTATAGATCTTACTCCCTCCGCCGACGTCCTGCATCCTTCGCATTCCGACTACTAGCCCTTCTTTTGGTACTGTGGGACTCACTACACTGTATCACCCTATATACTCGACAACTCGCAATACTCAGCGCTCCACCGCCGCCCAGAAACACCAAGCGCATATTCATTGCCTCCCAGCATTACAGCGACGCAGGCCTCCTTCGAAGTCATTGGAACAAAGCGCTGGTAGCATTGGTACAGGAGCTCGGGATTGAGAATGTCTTTGTTTCGATATATGAGAGCGGAAGCTTTGATGACAGCAAGGATGCGCTGAGGGAGCTGGACGTTACGCTGGAACGCCTACAAGTGAGGAGATCAGTAACACTGTCCGACGTATCACACGCAGACGAGATTGCGCAACTTTCCAAAGAACAGGGATGGATAAAGACACCAGATGGGGAGACACACATGAGGCGAATCCCATTTCTCGCGAATGTGCGAAATCGCGTCTTCCAGTCTCTGGAACATCTGACAGCTGCAGGGGAGCACTTCGACACCGTATTATTCCTCAACGATGTTGTCTTCACACCCAGGGATGTATTGCGACTACTTGATACAAACGGCGGGCACTACGCAGCAGCTTGCTCAATCGACTTTGCAAAGCCCCCGGAGTTCTACGATACCTTTGCTTTGAGAGATTCGCGGGGGCATGAGGCTGTCATGCAGACTTGGCCTTACTTTAGATCGTATTTGTCGAGATATGCGGCGGAGCGGTTCTTGCCAGTGCCTGTAGCTTCGTGCTGGAATGGCATGGGTCAGTACACCCACCTTGACTGTTTGATCACCACTAACATACTTAGTCGCCATGCCGATTGATCCGTTTGTCGCTAGCTCGCCCCTTCGCTTCCGAGGCATCCCGGACTCACTTGCAACATCACACATGGAAGCATCCGAGTGCTGTCTCATTCATGCCGATAATCCGCTTTCCAAGACCAAGGGGGTCTTCCTCAACCCCAACGTCAAAGTCGGATACAACGGTTCCGCGTTTGATGCTGTAAACTCACCCGAAGCTATCATGTCGCCTTTTGACATTTGGGTGGCAGTCTGGAAGAATCGAGTGCTGAGATTGTTCACAAATCCCCTGTTTAAGGAACGTGTGGTGCACCAGCGACTGGAGAAGTGGCAGAGTGAGACCAAGACCAAGGGGCGAGAAAGCGGGGATTTTTGTCTCATCAATGAAATGCAGATATTGTATGAAAAGGGTTGGAAACACATGTGAAGACTGGGGATGGATCCAGGATATAGCTTTTCTTTGTCAGCATAACAACTACTACTAAAGTACATCACGGCTGAGGTGATGCATTCTTTTCCGCGCGTCCTGAAGCCTGTGAAGCCCATGTGATATCGCGCGCATTAAGATGCTAAGAGCCCAAGACCACGATCTTGTTTGTCGCATATAAAGACAGCTCAAACAAAAAAATATTGTATATACTTTGTAGCAATCGTTCATGTTGGTGACATTAAGAAAAGGCCCGACAACAGCAACCTGTGCTTACCTAACATACACAACCTCATCTGGTAGTCTCGCATACACACTCACAGGATCAATGCTACAACTTGACCAAACAACAACATGTACAATAACAGAACTTTTCGTGACAGCTTGTTACTAGCTTGTGTATGAGACAGACTATTGCTACCTCTATTTTTCTTACTACGTGCGCGCAACGCTACCGCATCGACAAGTGGTTTTTCTGCACTTGCTAAGCTTGAGCGCACCTTTCTAGTCGCCTCTTTTGGTGCTTGTGAAGGGGAAGTGCACATGTAGTGTCGTGGAAGCGCGGTGATATTGTTTTATCGCTTTTGCTTCTGTCGCACAATCCTGTTGTACTATGTGGGCTGTAGCTGTTTTTGAGCGAGAGATGGGAAGTATCGGTGCCAAAATAATACTTGAATCAAGCGCAAGGTATCTCTGAAGTAGAGATGTAGAGCTATCTTATCGTGTGTACTGTGTTACCTGTGCTGTTTTTGGAGGGGTGAGTAAAAGTAGAGGCTCAGGATTCCTACAAGTTGTATACTCAACACTGCTGCAAAAAAGACAACCAATACATGTCAGCACCCCAATACTACAACACAGCCTCTACTATATCCCTAACACGTACTTAGACATAGGCAAAAAAGAAAAAAAAACATATGAACCCACGAGCAAAAAAGTTCGGACCAACCCGGGGGGGTTAGCTCCTTAATACTCACCTAACCCCGGGCGGCCCTACATCTTTATGCCGAAATAATAGAGAGAACCCAGAATCGAACCTCGCGCCGCTTGCTGATGACATCACTGCATAAGTTTGGACGTACCTTGAAGTCCCCGACTTCCCTAGGGGGCCCCATAGCCATGGGGCCTCCCCCCATTCACCACTACGACACCAGGCCTGGAGTCGCAGTGGGCCATCGGCAGGCGCACCAACCCCCGATGGCGAAATTGATTCAAATTAGAGCTGTTATATAGGCGAGAAAGTTAGCGCGTTGGTGGTTGGTTAGTTAGGCAGTTGCGAGTCCCTTAGCGAGGAGCAGCACGTGGTGAACAGGCAGATGATGCCTTTGCATGTGAACAGGGACCGGGAAGATCCGTCTACGGCATCGGCACCGGTAAAGGAGCCCTTCGGCAAGCAAGCTCCTTCGGGTGTAGCATTTTGGAGTTCTCATGTACTGGATGGCGGTCATCTACTACCTTGTAGAGCCCCATGCCAGACATGACCTGCAGCTCATATGCTTCACTGGCAGTGATAGTCTTAGGTGGACTTGACTACTATGTTGTGACTCGATGCAGTGACTGACAGCAGTGAATCACCTAAATCGCTGTAGGTTGGATAACCATGCAGCAAGCTCAAGCCCTTTAAAGATTGCTATCCCGATGTTTTGTGAGATTTCCCAGGAGCTGCAGCGCAAACATCTCTCCAATACAAGACCAAGCACTAGCTGCAATGGAGGTTCTGCAAGCTCAGTGCAAGGTCTAGGGCAAAAGGCTCTTCTTGCGCATTCTGCGATGTAGCAGGCTCAAGTCTTACTCAAGGCTTGCCCCTAGGCCTCCCGCAGTGGCGATATTGGTGTTGTGAAATCAGGCGCCTCCGCACCGCGGCCACAACACCACCTTCACAACACCACAGCTACAACAGCCACCACCGCCAGGAGGACGGTAGCTGTTATGCTGGCCAGCTATAACAAAGTCGAACAGTGCCATGAGAGCCTTGCCAATGCCGGCCTTGAAGTTGCCCGACTCCGCGCGGCGCTCCCTCGACAGTAGGTCCACCGCCACAGCAACACCTTCTTGCGATGCAGCTATACAACAACCATGGCCCCTCTCAGAACACGGAGACCTCGATCTTGTTCATGCGACATGAGCCTGATGATGGCAACATGAACCTCGAGGTGGAAGTCACACACAGCGACTGGATGTCACTGCTGTGCTGCTTGGAGCAACTCGCCGACCTTGTTCACCACCAAGAGCAGCTGCAGTAAGGTACAATTGAGTTCCTTGATGTCCTACTTCAAGCGCGCTTTGAAAGTGCTTGTGGGTATGTACTACGCCGCGCATTCGAGTTCGGCGCTCTGCAGAACACATAGCGGTTCGTCCTACTAGCTGCAGGCCTTTGGGACAGCCGTGTATGAACGGGAGTTAGACTCATATAACACCGATGAGATACTCCAGAGCTTTGCGCCCTCCCGTTGACTTTGAGCGACACCGATCGATACAAGAATGCACCGAGTCCCAATTAGCAGAAGGCCAAGTCCGAGAAGCCAGTCTCGAGTAAGACAGACCCAAGGACAGCACTACAGCTTGCGCACTCGGCATGTTGTTTAAAAAACAGACTTCGCGCTTTCAGGACAGTATACAGTATCTGTCCGCCGACAGAGAGATGGATAGCCTAGGCCACGGCACCCCTCCAACTTATACTGCCTCCATCCAAGTCTAGCCAAATCGAGAGCTCGGAGATAGCAACAAGGATTGAAATCTCCCTTATCTTGGTCCGGATCAGATGTGTCGCAGCCGACAACGATGCATAGTTGACTTTGTGCTGGCTGCCAATGGGCGCTCTCGAAGCGCATAAGACCGGGCATGTTAGAGCAAGTATTGCCAACATCATCGAAGTTTGTCGTCACAGTTTGATCAGTTTGATCCACCATCTCGCTCTCTGTGGGCTCGAGCATGATCAGTCATAATCCTGAATGCTGAGCTACATGGACATGACTTTTGTCGGTAGATCGGTCCCAGGTAGCAGCTTGTGCGTATGACTGTAACGAAAGTTGACCCAAGATATGTCGCTCTCATGGGAAAAGACCTTGTCGAAAAATCTCGTATCATTTGGGTAGCTCGCTATTCCTGTCTGAATCGACCGCACCGTATACGAAGCCCCTGGGACAGGACCTTGATCCCGACCGCTTCTTGGTTGGTATCCTCCCCACATGGATCTATGAAGACGAGAAGATACCGGAGTCTTCTCGTCTGTGAGTCCAAGTTTGTGAAGACTGAATGTCACCAGCTTTCCGAGAGGACATGTACGTTTCAGTACATTCTTCACCTAGTGCCAGACCAGGGTATTTCTCGGAAACGCAGCAGAAAGTCGCAAACCGTTGCCATAGCCTTATGACCGGGATTATAGCGTCGTCCCATGTACCTTAACGGGATGTACCGACCGGGGTTGTTGGCAGCTCCAGCCAAGATACTTTGGTCTGCAACAATCAAGGCCAGGGACCTCCATATCGTACATGTTGAGAGTCTACCAAGTTTGAGGGCGTCGTCATGTAAAACATGGCCTTTCGTCCTAGGGTTGGCCCTTCCATGAGTAATTCACGGCGAGCGAACAACGCCTGTCTCTTGAACCAGATCCTTCTCTTGACACGCTCAAAAGCCACGGTATTATTCCGGCCTTTTCACAATAGAGCTGTGGGCCTTTCCTGTACTGCGGCCAGATGGGGCACTTGTCTTTTGGCTGTTCAAATAGACGCGGCCCTGCAGTTGAAGGTCGGTGACACAATGGCATTTCAGCCAGTCATGCCCGCATTGTTTTACGGCAAGATGCAACGCATCTACTTGCCCGGTGTGTACATGGACTGGAGGTTGTCTCCGCCGTGGTGGTTGCTCGAATTTGAGGCTGACTCTTCGTTCGAGGCATGCTACGCTATCGACAGCTAGGACGGTGTCGCCATATGCCGCTGTCTTCTCTCATGCTCAGTCGGCCAGTTGTGTCCTTTGCTGTGCGCATGATGTGCGAGGGCGTTCGTATGCTACGCCTGGGCGTTCGTTGTCATCGTAGGCGAGGTACAGCAAGGCGTTGGTGCCACAGCCACTTGCCTTGGATGAATGCGAGCTTTCTCATAGCTGGCAAGGTGACCTATTGCAGTTAGGGATGCTACAAGCCACCTCCCTGACCTTGGGTGGCTCTCATGGTGGTGTTGCTCGTGTCTTTGTGCCGGAAGTCTTGGACCCCCGCCTCTGCCTCCGCCTCCGCTTGTGCCTACATGACGATAGCCTTCGATCTTGCTGCTGTGGATGGGAGACATGAGCCGTCCCTAAGAGACATGTCGTATCTCGGGCAAACTCCCGTCTGCCATGGCGCTGGGCTATCGGTGGTGAGGAGGGTGCGTAGCATAGTCGACTACCTAGCGAGCAGAGCTGCCGTGGCCCCAGAACGAAGTCAGCAAACGTCACGACAAGTGTCGATACTTCACAGTTTCATCGGCATATGCAAGCTGAGTCTCCCGTATGTACAGATGCTATCATGGCTGTGAAAGTTAATGTCAGCCGGCATTGGTGGGGAGAATGTGCGGCCGACAAGGAAACCCACAAGCTTAGCCATTAGCGCCCATAGAGACGTCGATGCAAGGGCGTAAGAGATGCGTGATATCTGGTACCGGTAACGAGCACGCAAGTACCTGCATTGCTCGTAGGCTGCTGCACCAACAGAAGACGTCTTCTCGTGCTGTCTCCTATTGCCGTCGCTGAGGCGCCCGGGTGTGGCTAGGTCCTCGGGGGATGCGCACCCTCATCTCTCCATCACGCGCCATGGCATAGAGAGGCATGAGGAACTCGATCAAATGGATATTGATGTCGCAACCATGGCAGACGTCTCCTACTGTGTATTGCACGTATGCGACGACGCTGAGGCATTCGCTTCGCCTTTCCTGTTGAGGCATGGCGGCCGCATGCAATTGTAGCCTCCTTGGAACGTCATCCCATCTTTCCTCAGCTCACAGCGGCAGCTTTATCGCCAACACGACTACTATGGACGCGAAGCATAACTTGCAGACATGAGCCCGTCGAGCATATAAATGTCTCCTCTTCTCACCTTCTGCTTCATCTAGCATCTTGGCTTCTGCAGTGCAAACCGGTACCCCTGGCTCTGCGGCCTGAACCTTCAGCAACAAATTCTATTCACAATTTATCAGTACTCGTCTGGATGGGCCGCTACATGTAAAACAGCGCATACGCATGTTAGACAGATGCTCTTACGCACGTTAGACAGATGCTCTTACGCACAACACGTACGACTAGTCGGCTTCACGGCAAATCATCCTCATCAGACGTCTCAAAATTTCACGGCATGTGTCATCGTACATTTGATATCTCTCTCCATTTTCATCTATGATGCAGTCAAGGAAATACTGGCACATAGAGGCACCGGACTCTAGCCTTGTCTCAGGATCCTGGCAGCTATCTAAGAGTCAGGTCGCGGGACTCGCGCTGGTTGATTAGTGAACTCTTTTGGCTGAATGACCACTTCTTTGAAATGCTTTTCAAGATTAGGGGGGTTTCCGGTTTTGAATGTCACAATACCGCGGAATTCCAATAGTCCTTCTAGAGCCTTCTTGAAGTTGTCTGTGTTGCCGTCGGAACTACGATGCATATAAAGGTCTTCAGAGTGCGACCGCAGTGTGAAATCGAAGCCAGAACTTCTTTTTGCACTTTCAGCTACAAACCGGGAGAATCACGAATTATCTCAGGAGATTATTTTCAACATATTCGTTCTGCTTGGAAGTGCTGCAGGGGGGCCGCACCGCCAAAATCCGGATATAACCTACGAGATGAAGCCCACGACATGGCTGAAAGCCATTGGGAAAAAAGGTCGTTTGTTTTTGAGGGTTTCAACCCGAGGAACAAGAAATCGTGCGCCCAGCTCTACCTCCGACTCTGATTTTGATGAGCTCGACGAGACTGTAGACAACGACGAAAATGAGCCCGTACGTTACACGTCCTTTGTTGCGCTGATTGAAGCCCAAAACAAGTCTCAAATCACTGATGTGGGTACACGCGCTCGCCGGAGCTGCCCTAGGGTTTCCTATACTGAGCAACCATTGGACATTGGTGCGTTAGACCAGGGTCAAGAGCTTTACGATGATGAATCTGACTTCCAGCGCCTTTGTCTGCCATGGACGTGTACGAGGAAAAATTACGACTTCGTTCACGCCGCCCTCAGACTTCTTGGCGAGAGTAGTTGTTTCCGCTTTTGCGCAATGGCCGGCCCCAGTGGCACGTACAATCCAGTCCCTCGTCATCGAGGTGTGCGGCGAGACCGGGCGTTGGATCCATATTCCAGTTATGGGTAGCATGCTTGCGTGGAAGGCCATCACCGCAGGATCTTTCACGCAATTCGGGTGCGTCGGCGTAGTCGGGCATCTTGAAGTACGCGAAATTTCCTGTTCGCTACAAGTATGTGAGAACGTGATTCTCGCATTCAGGTGGGAGACTTTATATTTCCTAGACGTACATACCTAGGTCCGCGTAGTTGCGAAGTACAGACTTGAGGCACCATACGACCAACCGGACACAATGGCTATACCTGTCGACATAACCGTACACTACACGCACGAGGAGATGGCGTGCATCGTCGATATTTTGAAGGAAGTACTTCGACAGCCATTGACCGGCTGGTCTCTATTGGGGACATCTTGACAGCCATAGCTCGAGATCAACCATTCAATGGCTGTTATATGCTTCATCTTTTCAGGTTCAACCGAAGTTGTCGACGACTACCACTATCTCAATGACGGTAGGAAGGTGGAAAATAATATCAAGGCGACGGCCACTCGTGAGCTGGACAGGGAGAGTCTGGTTTTGCATGCCAAGAACATTTTCTGGTCTCGGACATGTATCCCCAGCGTTGTCGAAGCTGAGGCAGCGGTGCGCAGCTGGTGAGCGATGCCACGGGCAAATTAGAGCTCTCCGCTTGTGCTGACTACTCGTTCTAGTATTCCGTCGCATCTTCCTGGCGACAGTCCTGTGCGAGACTCTCTCAAGAACCCGATCGCACATGGTCTTGTCTTGGAGACACTGTTCGATACAGAGTGGAAAGCATGATTACCATGTACGAGAACTCACCAGTTACATATGAGCGGGTCAACTGAGAGGAGTGTCATTTGCTCCTAGGGGACTCGCCTGTCCACACCAGCACCAGCCCACTAGCGTGCCATTTCTGGTATAGCTCCAAGCGAGACTGCTGTAGGCTTTGGCCTTTTGAGCTACGCTACTGCCTACCGCCGATCAAGTAAACAAGACTTCTCTCTTGTGTGAAATTGAGAGGCCTCCAGCATCATCACACAGCATCCACAACATGGACAACATGAACGGCATATTCCCCCAGTTCCTCACCTTCATCATGGGATACACCGACGACGAGAGAATGTTCGAGTACGTGGCGCAGCATGCCACGCTCATCTGCCAGATTCTGCGAGAAGGGAGTGCCTACAATTACTCTGAAGGCGAGGACATTGTTCCTGCACCGAAAGCAGTCGCCGCAAGTAAGCTGATCCACCATTCGCCAACAACCAAGTTGCAAAGCCCCGTCTTTGAGTCAATACTAACACATTGTAGACATTCGTAGCCTAACCCGCCTCCCTCCTCCTGACCTCAGCAGCCCAGATCGGTCAACCAACGACTACTTCCTCGTCTGGGCGCACTCCTCGGACGGCGAAGAGGAGGTCAAGCAGTGGTGTGCGTTCCACGAGTCCGTCTACACCAACGTTGAGGCGCCGCCCCTCCTCCAAGCACTACTCACCCGCGGGGCTCCTCTTCGGCACGAGTGGGCCGTGAACAAAGGCCGCAACTTGGATCTCCACCAGAGCATCGTCCTTGCCTACATCCGCAGGACCGACGAGGATATCGACACGACGGTGCTGCAAGCGAGGCTCGTGAGGAGGATGTACCAGGACTGCAGGCTCTCGGGTACGGCGTTGGGAGATCTCAGATCTGTCTTGAGACATGGTGTCACTATGAAGGCACTAGTCGAACAGCTAGTGGCTGAGATGAGTGACCCATGGGTAGCGTGGTGGTAAAGGGTCACGGCCTGCAGCTTCTGGGATATGTATCGACTATCATGCTCGTGTCTGGACTGTATAGTAGATTGAACAGGAGGACGATATCCACTCCTTTAAGGAATTAGACACATCAGGACAAGTTGCCGAGGGAATGTATGCTACGGCACAGTGATTTCAAATACAGGTGTACCTGAGCGGGTTGTCTTATCTTGTGCATCCCCATTCCATACAGTCCACCGCTTCCAAAGCTGACCCATAGCCATCATACATGATGATGAGTTCTTAAATCAACCTTTCCCAGTAAGGAAACATCGCCTCCAACTCCACACACGCCACTACTGCCAAAGCCAAAGGGGAAGAAGAGCAAGAAGAGAATGAAGCCAAGCCAAGACATGCATCACTACAACCACCACAACCACTTCATCCCCTTCCCTCACACAGGCACCCTCCCCGCCGCCCCCTCCCAAAACCCACACCTCCTCCCCAAAAACTCCACACTCCCCTGCCCCAACCCATTCTCTTTCACCAAAAACTGCCTCCCCTCATCTATCCCCGGCACACCAGCAACACTTTCATTAGAAACTTTATGCGCATTCGGATCACCAGTTTGAATGAAACTCGCCAGCGCGCCGGCGTAGGCTTGATAGGTCTGTGGATCGGACTTTTGGATCGGGGTGAGTGTGTTCCACTATCATTCATATTATGTAAGTAAAATATATGTTGTTTGGGGGCGTGTATAGTATAGAGAGGTGGAGGAGGACATGGGAGGAGAACATACATATACCACATCACTCGCATGTTTCGCCGGGTCAATCGTATACTCCACCAACCACCCCTTCCCCCTCTCTCCGGCTTTCCCAGCCACAGCCAACCAATACGCAGGACACGCAAGAACCAAATCGCGATACACCATGCCCGCTCTAACAAACGTGGTATTCCAGGATATCTCCTCTGCGACGCCAGCTTCAGGATATATCTTCTTTACCATATCGAGATCGTTGGGTGTGAGATCGGGCAAGAAACCTTTTAGCCAGGTAGAAAAAGAAGCAGTGGACGCGTTGAAGCCATCGTCGCTCCCATTTTTCTGAGAGGAAAACTCAGGCGGTATGAAGTTTTCACCCTCGTGCAGGTTGTAACTCGCCAGTACCATTTCTGCATTCAGCCCCCCTCCTCCTCCACTACCTCTACCTTTCGCAGCAACAACGGAACTAAGCGACTCTGTAAGAAACTCCGTATCGATAACAGGCCCGTACGTAAACGACGCAGTAGTATACTGCTGGCTCGTACTCATTTTCAACGCGCTCTCCCTCAACTTCTGCACATCCACCTCTTTCAAACAAGCAATCTCATCCGTAGCATTACTACAGCCCACATCCCTCAGCGTCGCCTGATACAGCTTCTCCGCCCACGCACTATCATACCTCCACGTCTTCGGCCAAAAAGGACTACTAGCCAGCGCCTTCCTAAACAGCCCCTTGCCCCTATTTCCCGTAGCAATAGCTTGCGCGACGACGCTGCCGCCGCCAGCTGACTGGCCCCAGATAGTAACGTTGCGCTTGTCGCCGCCGAAATGGTGGATATAACGCTGTATCCACTGGAGAGCTGCTTGCTGGTCTAGCAGCCCCGGGTTGAGATCGACATCCGGGTGAGTTGCTATCTTTGAGCCGGGCAGGAAGCCAAAGACATTAGTGCGGTAGTTGGAGTAGACGACTACGTAGTCGTTTGTAGAGGAGACGTTGAGCACGGGGTAGCCCGCGGGAGGGATGGAGAAGGAGGCGCTGCCGCGGATGAAGCCGCCGCCGTAAAAGGTTAGGAGCACGGGGCGGAGATGTTGCTGCGTCTTCGTCCAGGGGCGGGAGTAGACGCCTAAGTACAAGCAGTCTTCAGAACCGTTTACAGTACGCTGCGGGCACATGTCGAAAGCTTGGTTGGTATCGTAGGTACCATTTGTAATGGGTAGGGGGGGTTGGGGAGCGCGGAATCTGTTCTGACCAGATGTTGATGCTGCAAAGGGTATCTTGCGGTAGTATGTGAGGTTATACTGCGAGGAAGATGCGCCAAGGAAGGAACCGTAGTCTAGCTCGACAATAGGGTTGGATGATACATTTTGCCATGTTTGGTGATTACTGGGCGATGCCACTACGAAAGGAACGCTGAATGATAGCGCAAGGAACAATGCAGTAGTAAGACTTGACATTTTTGGCCCAAGTGGACAAGCAACTCACAACATGCTAGCTTTTTCAGGGGACCACAGCGATATATACACCAAAATGCCCATTATTAGCCGAAATCTTGCGTCTCCGCAGATTAACGGCATGCTTGCATTTGCCCCAGATTGCGGGGATGTGCGCGCACGTTCTGGAAGCGGTCAATCCGGAGGATACGCGACTTGTGTAATCTCGGTATAATCGGTACCGAGACATACGGCGTGGAAGACGACCATGTTGGATCGGCGGCTAGAGATCTTCCGGAAGAACGTCTGGCGCGCAGTTCCTCCACTGACCATCGACCAGGGTCCAAGTACCGTATGTAACACGGCGCTTGTCAGCGCTAGTCCACCAGTAGTCTACATACATAGCAAAACACCACATCAACTCAAAAAAGCAACACAAAAACATGGAAGCATAGTAGTTCATAACCAAATAATAACCTAAACGCTTTGAAGCCCCAAGTCTCTAAACGCCATCATATCTCATAACGCTAAATCGAAAACATGTCATGCTCGTCAAGCAAAGAAGCCCAACTACTTTCTCTCACCCTTCCTCCCAGTCTTCTTGAGCCTTGCCCCCAGATCCAGCATGGCGTCTGCCCATACCGTCATACCGTCCTCCTCCTTCACCTTGTCCCCACAAAAGTCTTTCAAGAAAGCACCCATCTTCTCCTCACCATACTTTTCACCGTAAACAACCTCTGCCCTCGTACTGACATTAGTTTCTACACCGTCCTTGCTTAGACCAACGCCAACCTCAAAGGTGGCCCTGATCTTAGTCTGAAGGGTCGGAAGAAGCATGTTGGTAGAGATGGCCATGCGCTCATCCGAAAGAATATACTCCTCTGTGATGTAGCTGTGCTCGAGCCATTGCACACCTGCAGCAACTGCGAGAGCAGTAGCCCAGCCATTCTTGACGAGAGACAGGAGTGAAGATATGCGTGTTTGTGATTGAGGTATGCAGTGGAGATGTGCGCGGATGAGCTGGAGAAAGAAACGCTTGCTAGTGGTAAGAGGGCGAGGATGGGGTGTTGCCGAGTCCCCAATGTATACGAGCGATATGGAAGCATTGGGTGTCTCGGAGCCTGTGGCAAAGGCAGAAGGTTCAAAGTACAATTCCAGATCGTTCAGGTGGGTTATTGTGATGCTTGTTGGAGAAGCCGAAGTGATGGTCCAGCCGTGGGCTTGCTCAAGGGCAGACACTTTGGCTGTGGTACTATTAGTGGGGTTGATGCAGAAGCATTCGCTTTAACATACCTTTCAGACTGCTGACCTCGCTTGTAGACCAGCCACGGCAGTTCTCTCGCACGCGCTCAGCTGCCTTGATTTCTTCGAGGCACTCAGCTTTTCGGTCTTTGGCTGCCTGGATGCGCTCCTCCTTATCGGCGAGCTCTTGTTGCAGCTGAAGTAGCAACTGCTTCTTCACTTGCACTTCCGCATCGGTAGCAATGAGCTTCTCCCTGGTTTGCTCGAGCTCTTCCCGGTCGCAGCTATTGAGCTCGTCATGACGCTGCTGTAGCTGCTTACACTCAACAGATAGACGCTCTTTCTTCTCGATCAAAGGCGGCAACACCACGTCAAGTAGCTGTTCTTGATTGACAAGTGTAGCCTCGTCGTGCTTGAAACCATCCATTGTGTGGAGAAGGCCAGCTTTAAGATCATGCAGAAGTGTGCTTCGCCATGTGTACCATTCCCCACGAGCCTCAAGGCGAGCATTCGTCTTCAGGTTCTTGAACTGGTTGTCCATAACCTTGCGTTGATCCGGAGGAGCAGTGAGGTATTCGCTGAAGAGCAACGGGTTATCCTCCAGGACATTTGCCTCCATGGTGCGGACAAAGTGGCGGCCATCGGAAATGTACTTCTTCATCTCATGACACGCGTGTTGATATAGCTCGTACTCAGGCAGTGTGCACGCACCAGCCACAACATAACGATCCAAAGACTCTTCCTTCTCCTCTACCTCCACATCGTGGAACGAGGCGGGAGCTGCAGTGTGGCGTCGCTTGGTCGTACTAAGATCCATAAAACGAATTTTTGTCATGTCAAGGAAGTCTTGTAATGAGATTCGCTCAACATCCTCAACATCTTCTGCAACGCTCTCTTCCACCTCGTTTTCCTCTTCCGGCTGCGCACCAAAGAGTACCCGCTTCTTAGGGCTCATACTCCTTCGTGGCGTGGCCTTTTTCGGAGTAGGTGTCTTTTGCTTTGGCGTTTGCTGTTTTTGTGGAGTCTGAGATTTCTTCGGGGTCAACCCCTTCTTCATCGGCGACATCAACGATTGCTTGCGTGGGGTTGAAAGTAGCTTGATACTGTTGCTTAGGATTGCCGTGCTCTTTAGCACAGGCTCCTCGCGCGGTGCGTTGATGGGACTGAACTGTACTGAAGACAACGACGAACGACGTCGATTGAGGATTGGTGCTGCGACGGGGTCTTCAGGAATTGCCAGTGGTGATCTCTCTTTCTGTTGACTGGTAGGGGTTGCTATAACGTTATTTTGCTTCAAAGCACTCATAGGAGTATGTCGCACGAATGGGGATGGCTCAATCTCCTCAATGTCCTTTTGCCTAACAATTTCCGGAGTACCTGGCTCAAGGTTCGGGTAGACGACCTCACCTGATGTGCTAGGAGTGATGTCTTTCAACACTTCTTGCTCAGCCTTGACTTCATTCCTGAGCATAGAACTCTTCCTGCTACCAGGTGACTTCTTGGGTACCTTTTGAGGCGTTGGCGTCTTGGCGGCCGGGGTAGGAGTAACATCAACAGCTTGCTCTGGTGTCGGAGATGGGTTCCCATTACGTTTAATGCCGGGGCCGACAATTTTTGTGAACTCCATAGAAAGGTCTTCGTCCTCGATCTCCTCCTCTTGTTCTTGCTGCGCAAAATCCGAATTACCCTTCTTGATAGAACCGACAGCCAAAGTGAAGTCCATGGTCGCATCTTCGAAGGCGGATTCGACGCTAGCACGTCTCGCAGGCTCAGGCTGTTGTGCCTTCTTAATCGCTCCAATCGCCATTGTGAAGTCCATGGTCGCGTCTTCCTGGGCATGTTCTTCTGACTGTGGGCGTTGGCGCAAGCTGGTGCGCCGACTCGCAGTGCGCTTCGCAGGGCTGCCTTGCTCAAGTGTCGAAACTCTCCTCTTAAGACTCTTCCTTCGATTTGCTGGCGCATTCGATGCCATAGCTTTTATACTTCCGAGCGGCATAGTGAGTTCCATGCTCATGTCTTCCTCCATGTCCGAGCTCGGCGCATCCGACTCTTCTTGTTGTACATGTTGTTGTGGTGGAACAATGCGGCCGACCGCGCGTGTGATATCCATGCTCATGTCCTCATCATCGCCAGCTTCGGTGCGTGCTGGGGAGAAGGCAGGCTCTTCGTTCTCCTTGTCGTATTCTGTGACGTAGCTCTTTTTAGCCCACGGTTTGAAGGCTGCGGTAATTTCTTCCTGTGCAATGTCCATGTCCATAGACATGTCTCCGTCATCGTCAAAGTCCAGGTTTTGTGTGCTTGCCAAGTTGGATGCCTCTCGGAGTGCAGCATCCAATCGAGCGCTGCTCTGCGAAGAATCCTCGTTATCAGGAGAGGCGCCCAGGTTCTCAGTCGCATCGCTATCGTCAGAATCGCTGCCATCGTCGTTGTCTCCAGGCGAGGGGTTATCTCCGCTCAAAGGGCTTGAGGAGTAGACGTCGTCCGGGTTGTTGAAGTTCATGGGCGGTATACCAGAGCTCCGCCGATTCTTCTTCTGGTGTGACGCGCGCTGGTTTGCAGGCGACGAGTCAGCCTCTGTTTCGCGCTCTACTGCCCGTTCTGGCGGGGTTGATGGTGGCTCGACAGGGTCTGAAGGAGGGGCAGGCGATGCCGGGGTGGACGCTTGAGAGACGTTCGAGGCTCTTCGAGTGACCTCAGAGGAGGCAGAAGAGCTGGTTGCATCGCGCATATATTCTACTACGTCCCAAGTGTGCAGAGTAGCCTCGGGGGCAAAAGATACGCGTCGCGCTGCTAGAGAGGCGTCAGCTTTGGTTCCTGTGTCTTTGGGTTGATTGAATCGTACCCAGCGACTTGCGACGGGCTTCGCGCCTCTTCTTCTCATCTTCATCATTCGAGGCCAGAATTGACTTGACCGCGGGGATAAAGGCAGACTAGTTGGTCAGCGACATGAATTCCAAACTCCCTCATACACTGCGCGTACCTTTCTGCGGTTTCCGAACGCTTCTTTCAGCGGTGGTGCTTCCAACTCTCCCAGACCTCCTGGACCGATACTCTTACTGCGCGTCTTGCGCGACGACTTCTTCGGCGACAAGGCCGCCTTCTTGGGGGATTGTGCGGGTGCTTTGAATGCGATATTTGCGACCAAGCCATCGGCGATGTTTTCTTGTCCGCCGGTTTGCGCCATGGTGAAGTGGTGAAATTGGCTAGTGGTGGTGGTGGTGTTGTTCGGGACGAGTGCACTGATGTAAACACGGAGGGCGCCAATCCAAACAATGGGTCGCGGGTCGCGGGTCCGTGCACACATCCTGGAACCAGTACATCGCCTGATCAAGTCATCTCCCCGCTGCTCCTCCTCTCCATTATGTTGTTAGTCAGCCGTCAAAATCTTGCTGCTCTGCGGGAGTATTCTCGCAATATGGAGATGATCTTGGTCACATCATCTGATACATCAGTCGCGATAGCATAAAAAGATGTGTATGTTATTGCAAGCTATCTACGGAGCGCATTCTGTCACAGATCCCCTGCTACCTATCTCAACTGGCATTCTGGGTATAAAGAAAGAATCCACTAATGGAAGCAACATCGGAAAACACAAACTGACAAAGAAAATACCGCGAACCAAGCAACCCTCTGTAACTACAACCAGACAAAACAAAAAGAAATCAGCAGAGAAAATCAAGTCCAACGCCAGTCTAACCAAGTCCTCCCACATCATCTCTGCCTTCACCGACCCCTAAACATCCCGAATGAACTTCCTGCGGCGCGACGAGCTCAACGGCCTAAGCTCTTCCGTCTTTGAAACCGTCGTCCTGCGATACCTGCTCCACTTCTCATCCTCAATCTCCTTCTCCTTCTCCTCCAGCTCTCCCCAGCAGCAGCTGTCCCTCCTAGTCAAGCTCCTCTCCCTAGATGCAGAGCGCTCTCTAGACTCCCACGCCTCATCTACCCATTTGTCCTTGCGGCGAAGAAGGACATCGCTGGGCCAAGAGTGAGCGTCGAAGTCCCGAAAGAGGGAATGGCGGCGATGAGATGAGTGTGGTCGCTCAAAGGAAGTCTTGAAGCTGAAGCGAAACCCACGGTCATCCGCATCTTCGTCTTCGATGCGGTCAGAGGAGTACTTGTACGTGCGGCGAGTCTCGTAGCTACGGCGACGCTCTTCGTCGTCCTCGTTGTGTCTGTTGTCGGACCAGACGTTGTAGCGCTCCAGCTGGGAGGGCTCTTCGCGGACGGTCAGGGCACGGGACATCTTGGCAGCCTTTTGCTTGTAAGAGTAGGGGTAATCATCGTGCCCGTCGTCATCGATGTCGGATAGTGTAATGTCGCGACGGCGTTCGTTCGACTCGCGAGGCACCTGAGCACGAGGCTCGTAGTCAGGAGTGCGCTCGCGAATGCGAGTGTGGTTGAAATGTAGGTAAGACATCTTGGCTACTTGACGAGTGTGTCTAGTTGGGGTATCGGAGTGATATAGTGAGGCAGAAAGCGAAGTAGAGTTTAGAAAGGAGTAGAAAGTTGCTGTGTTTGTAATGTGGACTGATGCAAGGTACTTATACTTGTTGCTGACGAAGGACAGACAAAAAAACATCACAGTCATCCTTCACCCTCTATATACCATCGGACCATGTGTCTCAACTGCCTGCAGGAACAAAAGGATACAATACCGGGCCCACGGCACCGCCTCATTTCTGTGGCTCACATCGTGGCTGAGGCATGACTTCCCTTGATGTGATTGGCTGCGCCTCTTTTTCGGCGCCCTCCGCGTGAACGTCGTTCACCGGTGACGTCTGGATCGCCAAACTACGGGGGCTTAACGATGGTTAGTTTGCTACACGCATAGTTGCAGTAGTCACCGCTGTCTGTGCCCAAGTGTTCATGCAAAGCTGAAGCGGTTGGTTGGCGACGCCTCCAGATTATCACAGCCTCACAGTTGGGGGCCTAAACGTGACGGTTAAGGCGGGCTGGGTGTAGTTCAAGCACGATAATGCAGCGGGTACCTGCCGATGTGTGAGATGGCTGCCTATGGGAAGTGCGCCTGCTGTTCTTGAGCGTGTTTCCGAATTTCCTTAGTTGATGGTGCGCGCAGGTACTTTTCGCCCAGTCAAAGCTGACGAGTGCGGCGTGGTCGCGTGGTCATATGGTCTTGGTGATTTTGGTCCTGAATTGGGGGCCTTTTTCGGCCAAGTTGGAAATTTGTGGAGGTCATTCGGAAGACAATGACTGGCGTTGTAACTACGCCGTAATCCTTGGGGTTTGCACTGCGAAGCACGGCCATTCCAGAAGGATCTATTTGGGCAGGATTGATGATTGAATCGTAGAGATTCACAAGGCTGTGTCCCAGTCTACGTACAGTATGATGTGCACCTGTATGTTACCACTCTTTGAGAAACGGGGGGTCTCCCTGCACTGAAGAGGCCGGCAACGAGGACAGAGAACTGGACAAACAATCTTGACTCATGACGACACGTGAACAGGATAGCTTTGCGCGTCTGCCTCGCGAGTTGCACATCTTGCCTTGAAAGGTTGTCCTCGCAAGTTGCCACTGACCACGCCGTACCACATATCTTTTACACTGCCTTCGCGTCCTTCCTCTGTGCATGTTCCGTCTTGAGGCTTAGGTTATACGTAAGCTTCTCTTGGGTGCCTGCCACCTTGATCCGTGTCTTTTGGTCTGTTCACAGGACAACAGTTCTATGAGGCTGTTGTCGCCCAAATCTTGCTCTGTTGCAGCTCCAACTTTGTGTCGCCTGTGGACTTGGAAGGATCTTTGACGTACGCTGCAATCTTATGTTATATCACTTTTCTGAATGCTCAAGATAAGAAATAATGATAATTGGATCGAAACGTGTAACTGAGATAACTTCATCGCTTGAAGAGCTGGGGCGACAGGGTGATGCGGATCGGAAGCCACTTTCGAAAATAGAAACACTTGTTTAGGAAGGTCAAATGTATACTCAGGCGCATCGTTTAATCACCGATTGTGCCCTTTGCTTCTGGACCTGTTCATGGGGCAAAGGGGTCTAAAACCCGGAGTGTAGGTCAGTCGTGCGGCCCCTGTCCCATGTTGAAGGTGTATGCTATTCAGACTCATTGCTGTTCTTAATATAGATTTTCCTGGCTAGTTAGATGGAAGTAGCCACTGAGGTGCGAATTGATGACTGCGCACAGAATGATGGTGTTGACATGGTCGATTGTGGGGAGTTGCGACACCACCCCTCGATATGTGATTGCGCGCGAC
The DNA here is from genome assembly GCA_000465215.2 of Pyrenophora seminiperda CCB06. Taxonomy (NCBI): domain Eukaryota; kingdom Fungi; phylum Ascomycota; class Dothideomycetes; order Pleosporales; family Pleosporaceae; genus Pyrenophora; species Pyrenophora seminiperda. The sequence goes on from KE747829.1 coordinate 572,649, forward strand.
TCTCACTCTTCGCTTCGTAGGTAGTTAGGGGCGAACCGCTTCATTGCCAGTCTACCTCCCACCGCAACTCAACATGTCTTCTGCTGCCGACAAAGCCAAAATTACCGATCCAAGCAGTGCAGCTAAAGATTAGGGCTTCCGCAGCTTTGCTGCTTTTCTGGAAGCGAAATATTGGAGGTCATGGAACCCCGAGGATAGGAAGGAGGGCAGGGCCGTTCTGATAAACTTGGGGTATGGCATCGATCCTGAGGTGGATGTAGGAAGTGTGAAGCGGGCAGAATGAAAGAACGACTGCCAAACAATGTATGTAGTGTACGGTGATAGATCCAGACTATGCGCTATACTGTACACTGTCATAATGTAACATCGTATCGTACACAATCTTTACTTTCTTAACCTACTCTTTCTTTACCTGTAGGTGATACGTGCCCAACTGCTCCTCCGTGATACGATTCGGGCTTTTGACAAGCAAATCCTCGCCCTTCCCACTCTTCGGAAAAGCAATAACGTCGCGCACACTCTCCCTATTGCACAAGACCGCCATCAGCCTATCCCACCCCAGCGCGATGCCTGCATGAGGAGGACATCCGCTCCTCAGCACATCGAGTAGGTGTCTGAAATCCTCGATGCGTTCAGGCTTCATCTTGAGGATATCTTTGAAGATGAATTCTTGCATGGCAGCGGAGTGGATACGACGACTGCCGCCGCCAAGCTCGACGCCGTTGACGACAATGTCGTAATGGGCTGCCGTGGCGGCGGAGGGGTCTGTGAGGAGTAGCTCTACGTCTTCTGCTGTTTTTGGTGCGGTGAAGGGGTGATGGGTTGACGAGAAGCCCGCTTCGCCGCCTTGGCCTGGTTCGCTGTCCGAAGATGGAGTGAATAAGGGAAAGTCTGTGATCCAGACGAACTCGTAACGCTGGGATGGTGTATCCATCAGGCCTTGGGCTATGGCTGCTTTGTGGAGAGCTAGACGCAGATTTCCGAGCGTGGTTGAGCCACCTGAGAAGGGGGCGTTGGGTCGGGCTTGTAAGATTAGAACATCGCCGTTGTCAATGGCAAGAGCTTCTGGTCCTTCCATTACGTATTGGTAGCCCAGTGGTCCGAGGCCTTGCATGGGCTGTGATAAATCGCCGATGAAGATACCTGGTTGGCCGTCTGGATTATCAAGATAGGGTTTGCCATCGGGGCCATCGAGAAATTTGGCAACGAACTTGCGGGTTACCTTGGGATCCTCCGAAATGGATATCTTCATGGCGTCAATGACTGGTTCCTGTAGTGGAGTGATCTTTCCGATGAGATCAGATGTCAGATGCTGGGTAATATTGTGGATCTGTCCTGGTTAGTCGCGGTATCATTCATCAGACGATATAGATGTGGTACCTTTGTTTCGAAGCGCAGATCCGGTTTATCAGACCCGTAGGATGCCATGGCTTCCTGGTAGGTCACCCGCGGAATCTTTTCGGGAAAGCTCTCGCCCATATCAACGCGCCAAATTGCTCTTAACAATTGCTCAGTCTCTGCCATGACTTCCTCTTCGCCGGCAAATGACATCTCCATATCAAGCTGTATTTGTGTTTAGACCAACTTTGGAGCACACTTGAGTTTCTCACTGACCTGAGTGAATTCCGGTTGCCGATCAACCCTCAGATCTTCATCACGAAAGCATCGTGCAAACTGGTAATACTTTGTAAATCCAGAGGCCATGAGAATCTGCTTGTACTGCTGGGGGCTTTGTGGTAGCGCATAAGCCAGCCCTTTCTGGCGCGTTGGTACGAGAAACTCGCGCGCGCCCTCCGGCGTAGACTTGAAAAGAATAGGCGTCTCAATCTCCCTCCAACTCTCTCGGTTGAGATGTAGCCTTGCTTCGGTCATAGTTTCCGACCGTAGAATAATATTTGAACGCAGTTCAGAGTCTGTGCGGAGCTGCAGATGTCGTTGGTGAGGTCCAAAAACCGTATCGTTCTTGATAATGATGTCATTTGAGATTTCATTAAGTGGCTCAATGTGAACAATAGCGATTTCCTTGCGCGTTTCTAGTTTCATGTCCAGATGTGTGGTCCCGTCTTTCAGAGGTTTGCGGTCCATCAACTTTCCTTTCACCATCACGGGCGTCCATTCTTTCAAAGATCGTATTCTTGCGTGCGCTTCCATCTGCTCTTTTTCTGTATCATTGTTGGAGGTAGAGACAAGCTGGATGCACTTTGCTCCGTCCTTGTGTCGGAGTATAGTGAACGATAGCTTGCCGCTAACATCTCTCCGTGTGCTGAGATAGCCGAATACCTGGATCTCCTGCCCGTTAGGTATTTCATGTAAAGAGTTACCCCAGGCAATATCGGGGTCTTTCCAGCCTGACGGCTGAACTGAAGTTTGGTAAGTGTCCGCCTAGCATCGAAGAGGTGATGCAAACATACTCGTGGCCTTGAAGTCGTCCAGAGTTTTTCTTAAACTCTCTTCGGGCGTAATCGCGCCCCATTTTGGATTTGAGATATTGAAGAACCGGTTTGAACTCCTCGGGCACAGTGCTGCATGTCTGTGTGCGATCCCGTGATGACCTGTTCGAGAATATCTCGAAATCTCCAAGTAGGAGTTGTGTAGACAACTTCTGCGGCCTCCTACACAACGAGAAGCATATAGAAGACTCATTGTCTCCTATAAGGTCGCCCTAAGTTTTTTGAGGCACCCAGCGGTATAATGTGTCCTGGGATACTTCCCAGTCAAATATCAACATTTTGCCAAGCCTGACTGGGCGCTAGTCTCACTGAAGACTAGCGCCCGCTCTGACCACGCCTCGGAGCTTCAAAATCTTTCCGCAACCCACACCCACCTTCTCTCGGTATCCCTCCAGTTTAATCAATGTAAGCCATTCAGTTCCTGCACACGCAACCAAGCCAATGCTAACCATCTCTCAGATGATGAAAGCCTAGCGTGTATCAGCTGAGCAGCTCTCTGCATCCGCCTTCGAACTCTCCCTTCACCGGGCTCAAGTGGTTCGCTGGTGGATGTTGATGTGGCTGCATGACTTCCGCGTCCGGCACACCCACCTTGTTACATAACGGACGCTTTTACGGCATCTCTGACTCGATAAACTGGACGGTGTCACATACTCACTGCTAATGCGCACGCGGCGCGATGGCGAATACGGCCGATGCGGGCGACGGTGGTGGCGTATACTCGATGGGAACAGGATGTGTATATTATCATGGATAGAAACAATAAAACAGTTTCATGTTCTGCATGTCCTATGTACGTGATGGGTGATGCAGAAAGGTATGAGGCTGTTCAAGCCACGATGTGTTCGCCAAACATTACTGCGAGAGGTATTGAAGTTTTCAATCTTCTACCTACTCTCCAAGTCGGCGATAAAAGGACGCAGTGTCAATTACCTCTTCACCACTTTATATGGGAAAAGGGGCGTAACACATATGCAACATGAAGACGCGTTTGCGAGGAAACTCAGTTGAACATGCTCGTCGGCGTTGTTTGGTACGGAGTACTTGATGTACTGCCAAGGCATCGCCTCGTCTTCCCATGTCGTTACACGTGCATGTCGTCCTAGACAGTAGGCGGTAGGTCTGAATAAAGTTAGTTAGAGGCCCACCCCCACGCCATGTTGAGTACCAGAAGGGGCAGCCATGAGTGATGGTGAGATAACACCGATAGGACACGAGTGCCCGCTTTTGTCCGTGATTGATAAATGGTATTATTGACTGTTGACTATATGTTCTTGTACGATACTGTTCCGTGCTATACGCTTCGTCGCTATGTGTTGGTATACTATGTGACCATGTATATACATGGTAGAAACAAGTCTTCGAGGGCTGGGCAAACTGGGCCCACGTGGGAACCGGCAATATAAGTGAGACGGCTTTCCGCGCTAGTTGTTGTCATGTAGTCTAGGAGTACCCAGGTCGGAGTGTTTGTCGCTTCGCTATCTTGCTTTTTTTTGTATAGTCCAGAAGCGCGTCAGAGTGGTGTTGCGGTATCGCATTAACACTTTTTTAGCTTGTGGGCACTACTGGAAGCATGCTGGGTGTAATGCGGTATCTCTCCGGATCCGGTCGTCTATGACATGGAGGCTTGTTTTGAGTTTTCCGACCATGACACCACGTTCCGGAAGATGGTAAGCCGATGGAGGCCTTCATGTCGTCAGGTCGTCAGGTCGTCAGGCCCAAAACTCCACTTCCATGGCAAGTGGTACCTAGCCGGCTCGTCAAGTCTAGCCGCCTGCTTCCACGCCCACACCGATGCGAACACCTAGGCGGGCCTCTTACGCTAACAACACGTTTAATTTCACACAATTTCACAGGCACACGACTCTTGATTTGCCGCGCACCCTCCCTGGGCTGGCGCTAATTGTTTTTGTGACCGGCCGTGCGCCGGGAAGAAATGGGCTGAGGACATTGGCACGATTGGGTAGACAGGCCTGCGGGAGGCCCATTGAGAGCAAAAAGCTGTGTGACGCCCTCGCGTCTTTCTTCGAATCCGTGTGTCGCGCTACCGACGTCTTGTCACTGTTGCCAGACTCGCGTCTCGGCCTTTCATCTGATCTCGGGCCTCCGCCTCCTCCGCCCGCAACTCGCCGTCGCGTGCGTGCGTGCGTGCGTGGTTCGTCCTGCGACCCGTCTCACACACTCTTCAGCTCTCTCCCGCCGTCGTAACGCAGTACAGGAGGCCTTCGGGACCAGCGAGACCTACAACATCGACGTCTCACTAGCTGGGACCCTCCTTGCAACGCTTGCCAAGCCACCAGACCTCATTCGGCGTAGGAAGCTTCTGCGCTCCACACGAACCTCGCTGTCATCTGTACCGCGCCAGTTCAGCAAGACTGCCCGTTAACGACCGCCTCTTCCTTCTCCGCATACCTTTACCGTTCTGCTGGATCAGCCCTTCCCCGCTCCCCCCTGTGGCAACTTCTCTCAAGTAAGGCTCATCTTCTCCTTCACCCACCCTGAACCCCTCCTTGCTGGCTCAACGAGTGCTTTTTGGACCGACCATCGGCTACCGTCACTAAGACTTGATATCCGAAATTCCTTGCTTTTCGTACCCTACAGGTACGCTATACAAGTAGCATGTTTACAAGAGCTGGGAGATTTACTTTGTTCCACCACGAGGCGCTGCGTCATGCAAGACCACTGTTTGTACAACAGCAGCGCGTTGCACTACAGCAACGTCTCCTTGCCCGCTTTGTAAACATGGCTTTCCCACAAGAGTCACTTCGCTTCATCCGTGGTTGAGACTTTGCAGCAACGTCTGCTTTTGACATATGCTGCAGCTGGTAACGTCAGGATATTCAAAACCAGGCCTTTCCTCCTCTTTCAGTATCCACTTTGCGTCTTCAACCTCTCTTCGAATCTCGTCGCTAACCATGGCCCTACCCTTAGGCTTATCTTACCCCTCTGTTGGTGCTAGCTCCGAGCCCTTGGGTGACGTCTCATCTTTCTGGAAAAAGCCAAGAGCATTAAATTTCAAACGAGCCCTGACGAGTAAGCGACACTCTGTCGAATCTGCAGGCTCCCTATTCAGCGCATATCGCCGGGTGCACTCGAGGCATCAATCCGATCATTGTGGGACTTCTTCACTGGTTGGCAACCGCTGTCCGTCTCGTCAAACCACGTCCAAGCACGTTCCCATCGTCGTTACGCGCTATGATCAAGTTGTAGCACCTGAGAGCCCCTGTACGAGGACTGGATTCAGCTCTTCGCCGACATCGACCATTGTCCCAAGCAGTCGCCCCAGCCTTTCCAGTTTTCCCTTGCCAAGCGGCAAATCCTTGAGCAAATCTTCCAGCGTCAAGTCTCGCCATGTGGAGATTGTGATACCAGACTTTGCTATACCTGTACAGAGATTTTCATCTTCATCTATAAAACTTTTTTTAGACTGTGAAGATCCCCAGAGCGTAGCAACTCCACAAAGTCCGGCCAGCATGGCTCAGAGCCGGACCAACACAATCGATTCTCAAACCTCGGGACCCTACATATCAACCCTGAATAATAGTCAACCAAGCCTGCAGCATCAAGACCATCAGGATGCTGGACACGAACGGCCGCCAACGTCGTCTGGCCGGACCCCCGGTTCAGCTGTTTCGCAATCCCCAGCAATGCTTGCAGGCCCGGCCACCCCCACGAGCTCAACAGCCGGGCTATCAGGGTTAGTGTGTAACGTACATCGCACGACCGGCAGAGAACCCCATCCGCTCGTAGGCGCTACCACAACTATTTTGGGCGACAAGCTGTATGTTTTCGGAGGCAGAAGACTTTCACGAACAAGACCGCAGCTTACGTCGGACTTGTACGAACTCGACCTCGTTAAACGCCACTGGTGCAAGGTCGATGCCAAAGGTGATATTCCGCCTCCACGATACTTCCACAGCGTCTGTGCACTCGGCGATACAAAGCTTGTATGTTACGGTGGCATGTCGCCTGCAAGTCCTTCGTCGAATCAGGCAGCATCGGTGATACAAGGTGCTCCCGCGGACGCTCAGCCAGAGGTGGTGGTTATGTCGGACGTGCACATTTACGATGCGCTGACGCGAACGTGGATGCATGTTGCCACAAGCGATCCACCACAAGGTCGTTATGCTCATTGCGCAACCATACTTCCCAGCTCTGCAGTATTCAGCTCAACCTCAGCTGCAGTATCCGCCATACGGCATAATCCGCCGTCGTCGAATCCAAATCAAGGTTCTTTAGGTGTTCAATTAGATGGCGAGGGCGGTGCGGAAATGCTGGTTGTGGGTGGCCAGGACAGCGCCAACCACTACATTGAACAAATTAGCGTCTTCAATCTGCGGAGCCTCAAGTGGACAGAAACTAGCACCTTGGGTAGGAGTTGCGGCGCATATCGAAGCGTTGTTGCGCCTCTGACCAGTATCAAACCGAATGACATCGGCGCAGGGCCACGACAGAGTGGCGATGCAAGAACACTGGACGGACAGACCTCCGACGGCAGTGGTGAATCTTCAATGCTCATCTATTCAAACTACAACTTCCTAGATGTCAAGCTCGAATTACAAGTACGGCATCCAGATGGAACCCTTTCCGAGAAGCCGATGCACGGGAACTTTTCACCTCCTGGTCTCCGGTTTCCAAATGGCGGTGTGATTAACAACCACTTTGTAGTAAGCGGCACCTTTTTGACATCATCAAAGCAAGAGTACGCGCTTTGGGCCCTCGATTTGCGAACATTAAGCTGGGGGCGAATAGAAGCGGGTGGCAATATCTTTAGCCAAGGAAGTTGGAACAGAGGTGTGTTATGGAACCGCAGGAACAGTTTTGTGATACTGGGAAACAGAAGGAGAAGTTTGGTCGAAGATTACAACCACCGGCGTATTAACTTTTCGAACATGTGCGTGGTGGAGCTAGAAGCATTCGGACTCTACGATAACCCTCGCAAAGTAATGCCTGCGTCAGGTTTCAGCTCCGTAAGCGCACCGCCACAGCATGATCGACTTGATACGCTTGCTGGAGGTCGAATGCTATCACCTGCAGCGGCTGAGCTTGGTCAGATGGCTTTGGGTATGCGAGAACTCGCTGACATGGATTTCCTGGCCCTGAACGGCGAACGCATTCCCGTAAATTCACACATCATTGCCCGGCGTTGGGGTCCGTACTTTAACCAACTTCTCCGTGAAAGCGCTCAAAGCGCCGAGAAGGAGAATGCTGAGGCAACAACGCTTCGACCTACCGCCACCATGCATCCCTCGCGGAACTCGAGCATCACTATTACACCTTCGATCAGGACGACTTACTCAGCAGCAACAACACTCACCGCTAACACGGTAACGCCGTCTGAGGCCACAGTTGTTTCGGCAAATTCATATTCCTCGTTGAGCCCACCGGAACCCACGTCACACTTGCCGTCTCAACGTCCTAGAACATTATTTTTACCCCACACACATCTTACACTACAAGCACTCATACACTTTTTATATACCTCATCGTTACCGCCACACAACTCACCCCTATGCTCACCGCAGATTCTCTGCTCGCTGCTTCAGCTTGCCCGACCATACCACATTGACGGTCTTCTCGAGGCCATTATCGAACGGCTGCACCTCCTACTGGACAACAGAAATACGGCAGCCATTTTCAACGCTGCAGCTATGGCAGCTGGCGGTGGCTCGGGTATCGCTTTCAAGGGTGTAAACGGCGTTTCAGGTACAAACGGCACTTCCAACGGCGTCTCCATTTCAGGTAATGGCACCATAGCCTCCGATATCGAACGTAGTCTAGATGCTGGACTACGTGCGCTTCGTGTCAACACAGACGTGGAGCGCAACCATGATGACGAAGTCAGCTCAGCAGTATCGGACACTACATCAGCGTCGACTTCGGATAACGGATATGGAGACGGAAGCATGTACGAAGAAAGAGATGTGTGGAACGGCGAGGTCAGTTCAGTTGTTGGGTTGCAGAAACGAGGTCTTCGAGGCCTAATGGAAGGCCGGCGCATCAGAGAGATGGGCAGGAGCAGGGATCGGAGCAGGGATGACAGCACGGTGCGAAATGGAGATGGCGTAGGCTTGGGTCTGCAAGGCACCTGATGAATGAATAGAATGAGACACAGGAAAAGAGAGACGAAAGAGAATGGGCTATTCACTTAGCGAAGAGAGAGAGAGAGTTGGAAAGAACTTTAGCGTTTTATGCTTCTACGACGGGAAATTATGTTACCACTTTAGGATATATCAGGGGGTTTTTGGAATGGCTGGGTCAATCTAATGTGCTACGGTGTACTTGTTCCCTTTTGCCAATGTCCATGTTTATTGTCCTGCTGTACACACCTGGATGCGTCTGGCCTCTCGCGCATCCCTTCATCACCACTGGGATATCCTGATACGTTCCCCATACGCCTTCGTGTGCACAGATACCATCGTATCATCATCCTAAGCTTGGTAATAGCGGTGATGATATCCTAACGGTTGTGGTGTACACTCTCATGACCTAACCGCGCAGCTTTTGCCATGGGACTCAAGCTGGATGCAGGGCCCCTATCTCCAGAGCGTCTTAGAGAGAAACCCAATTGGGATCTCATTCTCCAATCGGGGCGTGGGGCGTACAACGCGCAGCAGCGAATTGGGTAGTTCGTTTTGTTCCGTTTCGTTTTTCTCACACTCTCATCCATCCTCCCTCTCTCCCTCTCCCCTTACCTCACCTCACCTCCCCGCCACCCTCGCAGTAGCATCCGGCCTCCTCGGCACATACGCATACGGCGGCGGCGCCTCAAACACCCCTGCCCCTTCTTCATCCCACTTTCTCCAGCTATGCTGCTCATCATCATCATCATCATCACCAAGCGTCCTCCTCCCTTGTGGCAATCTCACGCTGGTCAGCACGCCGCCATGCTCATCATGTATATCTAATCCACGAGGTAATGGTGACGTTGATGGCAATGGTGATGATACTGATGAAGTGATTTGTATGCGGCGTGCCTTGTTGCGCGTCCTGTTGCGGGCGTAGACGAGAGTTAGGATGGTGCCAGCGAGGATACCGACGAGGATTATGATGGTGAGGAGGATGAGGCGGTGGGTGGTGCATGTGGAGGTGGTGGTGGTGGTATTTGTGGAGCAGGAGTCTGAGTCTGAGCGGGTGTGGAGGAGGAGGAAGCGTGGTGCCATGGTATGGTGGTATAGTGTGGTGTGGTGTGGTGTGGGTAGACAGGTGGGTTGAGATGGGAGGATGTTTATGTGAATGTCTGACGGGAAGAGGTAGTAAATTGATATAAAAGTTCGATAGAAGTTGATATATATGTACTGAAACTCTTCGAGTGAAAAGGAAAACACATACACACAATGAGCATGAGCATCAAGAGCAAAACCCCAAGTATACATATCCTTCTACGGGTCTGAACAAGCAGAGCGCACGCAGGCGCAGCCTCGTACATCGTCCTACCCATGTCCCACCAGACACATACCTAGACGCCCAACCCCTTTCAAAAAACATTTGTTTGCCCGTCAGCATCCTGTTGTGCCTTGCCCTTCAAGGCGCTTAAACGTCCGGTGTCTCTCAAGCTTTGGTTCTGTTGGATATTGCGTAGGTACTTTTTGCACTGCACTGTAGATGCACTGCCTGCGTTGCCTTGGGAAGTTGGGAACTCTGCCTTGCTCTCGGCTTTTTTTTTGTCTGTGCGTGGCGCTGAGTGAGTGTGAGGGCGGGGGGGTTTGCATGTGGGGGGTTTGGGGTGGAGAACTGGTGATGGGTGGGGGTTTTTTTTGGTTTGGTCTGGTTAGTTCGCGATGGCATTTTCTCTGCTTGCACAATGGGCGTCGTGCAAACCACGAGGAGGTAATCAGGGCAGTTACCATTCCCTCAGCCATGCAAGGCTTCTTTCTTCAGGCCAACAAGGCTGTTTCTCAAGGCGCACAGCGAGCGAAAGTTGAAGGAAATCTTGTGCTGCGCATACTCACGTCTCACGCGATAGGTAACGACATACCTACCCAGACACGAACTGCGTCTACTTTCTCCGGTGTTGTGCTGCGATGTCTGAAACTCTGATTTGCCCGTTTGCGCATCGTTGTTGTTGGACGGGCGCTTCCCTGGCGCAAGAGCTGTGCCGTGAAGTGGGGCTCAGCCGTCGTCCCCCGCGTCGTCGGTTGAACGGCCTACGTCGTTGATCGGATATATCGTGCATGGTGGGGGGTTTGTGGTCGCGCAGTGGTGTAGTCGAGCGGTTCCCAAGGCGGTTACTGAGTGATTGGCCGAGGGAGGGCGCAGTTGGCAAGATTGCTGCAGGTTGAGTTACTCTGGATCTCTGCGGATTGGCTACACTGAGACGTAATTACACTAAGGTGTATAGATGGTGAGCTGATGCCACCCCACGGATGGGTTCCACAGACAGTCGTAGGGCATTTTGTTTGGATAGTCTCGATAATTCACTGGGATAAGCAAGCATGACAAGTCTGCCATAGTACACCTATCAAGACATAACATCGATGCGCTTGACTCTCTAACCTGTTTCGTTGCAGTGCAGAACAAGTTTGTGGAAGAAGGTTGCACAATCACACTGCTCATTGCTCACATATTTTTTGACACGTAGCCTCGCATTCAGAAATTCACATGCTCTAATACCCAAGCCAAACAAATCTACTGACGTGTAGCCAAAGCTTCCCAGAGCCGTGGTGGGTTGATACTTCAAAGACCGAACTCCAGTTCCCTGCAGCGCTCCGCCCGGTATGCCCGATTAGGTAATTTCCGAAGATGCCGGGTGTGTTGCTTCCCCGCAAACAGCTGGCCATGCGGGCAGAAGTCTTGCAACGATTGTAACTATGTTTGCAAAAGAAGAGATTCCGCGGCCAGGCCCTTGTTCCAAGAGAGTCTGGTGGCTTCTGCATGTGTGAATAGTGGGTATAAAAGCCCACAATAGCCCCGTTTACGTGGAAGGAGCAAAGGCATGGCATACTCCTTGCCTGTTGTATAAATACCTTCTTCCAGCGATATTTTGGGCGTACACATTACTTTTTACTCTTCTACTACTTCATATCGTAATAATTCGCAATGTCGTCTACCCACGGACTCGCAGAGTTCAGCTTGAAGGGGAAGGTTATATTGGTATCGGGTGCTGCCCGGGGACTCGGTCTGACACAAGCCGAGGCATTGTTGGAAGCTGGCGCACGAGGTATGCACGTCCGCATAGCGGAATCTTGGAGCTCTTTATCAACTAACATGATCCTTCAGTGTATGCGCTTGACAGACTCGCCGAACCCTCTACAGACTTTGCGCCCATTGCTGAGAAAGCAAAGAAGGAACTCGGTACTTACCTGGAATACCGCCAGATTGATGTACGAGACGTGAAGAAGCTACATGAGATTGTCGATGAAATTGCTGCCAAGGAAGGAAGACTGGATGGCCTGATTGCAGCTGCTGGCATCCAACAGGAGACGACTGCATTGGAATACACTGCTGAGGATGCCAACCGCATGTTCGAGGTCAACATCACTGGAGTCATGATGACTGCGCAGGCGGCGGCTAAGCAGATGATCAAGTTTGGCAATGGCGGGAGTATCGTGCTCATTGCGAGCATGTCTGGCAGCATTGCAAACAGGGTACGGCAAACTAAATGCTTGCTATGTTCCTTTACTGACAATGGTGACAGGGCCTCATCTGCTCGGCATACAACGCATCAAAGGCAGGCGTCATACAACTGGCTCGTAACCTGGCGTCGGAATGGGGCGAACACAACATCCGCGTCAACACAATCTCGCCAGGATACATTGTGACGGCAATGGTGGAGGAGCTCTTCATCAAGTACCCCGAGCGAAGAGAGACATGGCCCACGCAGAATATGCTGGGCCGGCTTTCAAAGCCGTCGGAATACCGTGGTGCAGCCGTGTTTCTGCTCAGCGATGCGAGCTCGTTCATGACAGGGTCGGATTTGAGGATGGATGGCGGCCACGCAGCATGGTAGTAGGAGGATAGCTTCGTACAACAAAGTGTATGATGTAATTAGCAATCAACCAATATCCAGTGTTGGTGAGTTTGCTGAGTGATGACCAGTGATGACCAGTGATGACCAGTTGGCTGTCCAATACGAGGCGTCGGAAGTCGGTGGCCGAGCTCAGCCACAGCGGTTTGTCGAAGCTTGGGGCTTGAGGCGCGGGCAAGAGTGTCCCTCTATTGCCTCCACTCCGCCAGAGTGCGTTTGATCCCCCCTGCCGAGCCATGAAGATTGCCAACGGGTAAAATATGGTGTCGCTGGTACGAATGACCGACCATGTTCCAATCAACGCTTGTTCATACTCGATAACAGTCAACAGTTGCTCGTCTGACACAACAGGCGCAAGTGCTAGGCTTCTACTATGACAGCATCTACCCCATCATCCATATCTCGCTATGGACCCGCTATACTCTTCCTCACCTGCATATCGGCTGGCTACGCGGGATATCTCGTCTACAACCTCATTCAAGCACCGGTACCAAGTCATGGTCTCCAGCGCAGCAATGCGATCCGCCGACGCCGTCCACGACATTCACCACGCGCCCTCGCGCCTCCATTGAGTGAGCGGCATGTACCTACTCTGGGCGACTACGACTTACTGGGCGTACGAGTGCCGCTTGATCCCAATAACTTGATTCGGCCGCATGAGCTGCGTGTCCTCGTGACAAACGCTCAGCCAGACACGACTCCAGACACCGTGGGAAATGCCATAGGATGTCTCTATGACGAGTTCTACGACCGATTGCTAGTCTTTCTATATCCCGATCAGCCCCTGTCCTCATCTGATGAATACATTCTCCACGAATGGTTGAACGACCGTAATCCGCATCACAGAGCCGTGCAGTCAAGCATAATGGATCGCGCAGTCCAGAGGCATGCGCAGATATTTTCTCATGGTGACGCTCTTGCCCACGATGATTCAGAGAGCATCGCGCCCACAGAATTATCCATCGGAGGCGAGGAAGACGCAGAGGACGACACCATCGACCCTGAAGGACAAACTCTCCAGCGCACATTGTATCACATCGCTGAAGACCGAGCGAGGCTGGAGGGTGTAATACATCGCGGTATCACATGCAATGGCTGTGACGAGAAGCCTATTCGGGGGACTAGATGGCATTGCGCAAACTGTCCAGACTTCGACCTTTGCTCCAGCTGCGAAGCAACCAACTCACACATCAAGACCCACATCTTCTACAAAATCCGCATACCCGCAACATTCCTTTCGCTAGAGAAACAAGAGCCCTTGTACCCGGGAAGCCCCCACATGATGTGGCCTTCGATTCAATCCGCGCTCAAGCGACGCCTTGTAGCAGAGACCAAGATGGAGGCGGAAGAAATCGAGGCACTCTGGGATCAATTCACTTGTCTTGCAGGCACCGAGTGGACGAGTGATCCAGCCAATGTAGGATGGGCTATCGATCGACGCGCGTTCAACCGTACATTCGTCCCTCGCTACAAGGCCTTTGTCGCGGCGCCGAACCTCGTTTACGATCGCATCTTTGCCTATTACGATACGGACAAGAACGGACTCATTGGCTTTGATGAGTTTGTCAAGGGACTGGACGGCATGCACACGAATGATATAGATGTCAAGGCGAGGATTGTCTTCAATGGATACGATATCGATGGAGATGGCTACATATCTCGCAGGGACATGCTGCGCATTTTCCGAGCCTTCTTTGCTATTGAAAAGGAGGCCACTCACAACCACATTCGAGAGCTGTCTGACGATTTGACGGTGCGGAACGCTTTAGATACCATACTGTCTAGTCAGCCGCTCGGTTCTGCGTTCCCACCACGTAGTGTAAGTGGTTCAAACACAAATAATACTCATATGCAAGAGAAGCAAGAAAACGGGGATGCTCCGGCTTCGCCATTACTCGAGAGTCAGACCGATGTCGTAGAGCGAGATGAGATTCTGAGGACGATCAACAGCCGCTACATCAACCCTGAGCAGCTATCAGACGAAACTGAAGCAAATATTGTGAGTCGGAGGTGGGCGCGCAGACAATATTATGTCGATGAAGAAGAGGGCTTGGCTCGACCAAATGGAGTAGAGACACCTGATCTAGGCAATCAGGATGCTATCGACGAGGTGGATCAAGCAAGCAACACCCAAGCCGTGAACCAAGAACGGATTCGAAACAGAGATTCGCGATCATCGTCCAGGGTCCGCTTTCAGGACGATGTCGAGATAGAAACACGATCTAATGCTTCATCCTCAAGACCCGTTGGTGAACGATGGGGCGGCTATGAAATCCCTGAACCTGAGCAAAATTTGGGTAACGAGGTACTATATCAAGTCACTCAGCAGGGCTTCAATGAAATGATCAATCCGCTCTTTCTCGAAAAGGAAGACATGGCCATGGACGCACGGGTAACACGCAACGAGCGTAGAGAAATGGCAAGCGCTATCGAGAGGACGACTATAGATCTCTTCACCAAGAGTAAGGCTGACGTGGAAGCTATTGCTCAGGTGGGCATCTTCCGCTTCTCCAAGTGTCTTGTGCGTAGATTCCTTGATACGTTTAACCAGAGAAAGCCGAGTATCAAACAATTCTTCCAAGATCCTGCCACTGGCGACCCTATCACGGAACAGGATGCACGTATGGCAATACAAGGAGTCTATGACTCAGTGGAAGCAAGAGTCATCAGGTCGATCGATGTTTCCAAATCAACAGACACCGCGAACATGATGCTGTGGAACACATTGCTATGCAAGCGTCAACTCCGAGAAGAAATGGTTGACGCTGTCGTCCAGTGCGCACACACGAAGGGGTGGCTAGCGCGCCCAGCTGCGAATTGGAATACGGCTGGTGTTGTCTACAAAGATCCTACCCTGCCTCAATTTCGGCCGAACTCACTTGTTCATCCGAGGTCTCGACTTGATTCGCATGACTATTCAGACATATTCTTAGCTTCTGAGACCGATGGCTCCACACTGGAAGCACACGACACACCAGCCATGGACAGACGCTTATTCGTATCCGCCTACATGAGCAACTACCAATACTGGGGAGACCAGCAGCCATCGGCCGAGGAATCTGGACAAACGCCACTACATACATCGACACCACCTGCAGCCGCAGTCGCTGAGCCGGAGAAGTCTTCTCAGCCAGACGAAGAAGAAGAGCAAGCAAGCAAAGACCTCCTCACAATCAACTGGCAAGACTACACCGACACCCCCGAAATCCACGACTTCTTCACCACCGACTCAGCCGACAAATTCAGAGGCGTAAGTGCCCAGACTTCCTATGCAGACGAGTACTATGCCGAGACGACAGCGGGCCACCTCAAGCCTTTGCACCGCGCGATTCGCCAAATGGCCATGGTCCCGGACTCGCCGTTGCACCTCACCATGCTGGCTAGTCTCGATGCTGTGGAGCAGGAAATCGCGGAGAGAAAGGGCAGTGGGTTTCTTAGTTTTGAAGAGTTTTTGGGACATATGCGGGAGGGCAGGTTGAGGTTTTTGGAGGCGTGGATGGATTGGGTTAGTATGTGAGGGGTGTTCTGGGCGGACCGAAGCATGTTATGCTGCTATGGAGCTGCTGGGGTTGCTGTGGTATGAGTTTAGCGTTTTGAGAGATTGGGATGTATGATATGATATTGTTGGAAGGGAGGGAGGGAGGGCTTCACTTGAGCTTTGAGAATTATAGCGAGCCAGCCAGCCCATGCAGTTTTTGGCTTGGCTTGGCTTGGTTTGAATGGATAAATAAGTGAAAAGTAGGCTGGCATTATTATACTGTATGTATCGTATGTATGTAGAGTCATGAACGACATGACACACACCCTTGCAGCTAATAGTAACAAAAAGTCACTTTGCGTTTCCTGCAACATTTATTAGATCCTGCACCGTGCGATTTGCCCGCTGCCCGTCCCTGCGTTGCCGAGCGCGCTCGCACTCGCTTGCATGCTTCCTATCTCCTTGTCTCTTTAAAGCCTGTGCTGTGCTCGCTCCGTACCTGTGCTGTACCTGTGCTGTGCTGTACCCGTGCTGCTCTTTCCGCAGCTAGCGTAGCGACCCCATCAACGATAGAACTTATGTACCCACGGACGGTACCTACGGGTACGTACCCGAGCGAATGGTACAAGCGTACAACAAAGAAAGGAAAGGAAAAAAAGGGTACGGTACCCTTTGTCTCCCACTTATGATAATATCAACTGCCGATATGGGTCAAAGGGGACATGATTGGAATGAGGCGGGTTTGCGGGGGGGTTTCTTTGTTCCTTGTTCGCTTCTTTCTTTGTCCGCTTCATTGTCCACTTCTTTCTTTGTTGTGGAAGCGAGTGCGAGTGCGAGGGAGAGAGGGGGAGAGAGGGGGGAGAGAGGGGAGAGAGAGAAAGGGGCATGCCCACGTGCAGTCGTGTACAGTGAAGGGGAGGAGAGGAGGTTAGCCAACTGAGTAGTTAGCAAGTAAGAATGTGGGTGGTGGGTTATGAGTTGACAAAGGCAGAAAGGGGGAAAGATGAGTGTACTGTACTTGTATGTATGAAGTAGGTATTGATCATTGAAGTATCGCTGGGGGTATCTATATGTAATTTCCATCACCAATCTCATGGGGCATGCCCGCTCATGTAGCCGTGACGTGACGGCACCTGCTCACTCATACGCCTGCAACATTTTACTTTTGGGCGGCTGGGGAGTGCACGCCCTTGCCTTCCCGTAGCGTTGTTGCTTTTCGTATTCTCCCAGGATCGACCGGGCTTACAGGCAACGGACGGACGCCTCTCGAGGGCGCGTGTGGCGTGGATGTGGGTGTGGAGACACACCACCTCTCCTGTGCCTATCCCATCCAGATGTTGTTCCTTTCCTTTGCTTGAAGTGCCATTCTGTAGGCTTTCTTTTAGCTTATCTTCTCTTTCTCCATATTGTTTGTCATGTTCAGAGGCCCTCGGCAGGGCATATATACAAGCGAATAATGTCGTGGGGCGGAAACACTACTGTTTCTTCCACGAGTCCCCTTCATGGCGCAATGTGTGGGTTGCCCCATTCCTTCAAGCTCAGGTTGAGGCTCTCGGTCGACTCTGAACTCCACCGGGCGGTTGGTGTACGGGGACGCTGTCTCCGTGCCTCGGCTTCCATTGCTTCGTAGTCTTCTGGTTGGGCTGGTTCGCTGGAGACATGCATGGTGGTGACGAGCTTGATGTCTGTGCTGCCTGTTGCGAATAATTCGTCGCAACTGTGGCTGCTGGACGGTAGGGTGACTCTGCTTCTTGCTCGTCTTGATCGGGTGGGTGGGTTCATGGCTTCGACTGTGCATTCGCCGCCGAAGCGCTTGGGTTTTGATATCCAGAATGCGGCAAACGTGTCTATGCCGTTGTGGTCGGTTGGTGGCTCGTCGCTGAAGATCATGATGCGTCGGGTGCAGGTGTACAGTAGAACATCACTATGGATGGTGTTAGTGTGTGTGGTCAGTATGCATGCTCGAAATTACTTACAGCCAGCCATTCGAGGCCATGATGGCGCCACAGAGACAGAGACGTTTGAGCGACGGGGGATGTCCGGACATGGAGGCCATACGGGCAGAGGCGAGGGGGATGGTGCAAATTACGTATACGAGTGGGTACACGACCATGAGGTTGGCGATTGAGCGTACTCGTTTGGACTCTTCAGTCGTGTAGTAGCTCCGTCGGATACGGAAGGTAAGAATGGTATAAATGAGGGCGTAGTTGAGAACAGTGGTGAACTCACTGGCATGTCACATTAGGATTGTACATATCCATGCGGGGTAAGACTTACAAGATGAAAATCCAGATGTAATGAGTCCACAGTCGAAGGTCTTCCATATCCCGTCGAATCCAGCACCATACACCAGATCTTACGTAAATACCCTTTCCGTGCATACCGACGCCGATGGAAGACACGCCGATGATAAAGACCCAGATTAGGACAATGGACAGGTAAAAGTATCGAGGCTTCATTCTGTAGTCTAGGACGACAGAGGCAAAGGTATGCAGGCCGATCATGAAGCACCAAACCCCACTCCCCATATCACCCGTCGAGACCAACCAGCCCTGCGCAAGACATATCGGGTTCGAAATTTCCACGGCGCTCAGCCGCAGCCATTCTACGTTCAAGAGAAAAGCGAGGGCTTGCTGGATGTCGGCCCACAAAAGGTTGAAGATTAGTATGACGAATTGGTTGCTTCGCTTCGATCGCAACTGCCAAGAGACGAGTTTGTAGGTGAGGACGACGAGCAGCGACACGGTAGCGAAGAAGCTGATGAATCCTATGGCGACGACAGCACGCAGCCACGGGTGAATGTGATCCGGTAGTACGGCAGACAGTGAGTCGGCGCCCAGTGGTGGCAAAACGGCCATTGCGTTTTGCTGCAAGTAGGTATAATGATGGCAGAATCGAAGTGGTGTATATACATTACATGGCAGAAGCAAGTCTGGTTGGGCTGCCCGGCGCTACCATATTGAGCAAAAGGTGTCCAGTGAGTGGTGGAACGAGTAAAAAGAAGTGAATAGCGTGCGAATAACACCTGGCTGGCGCTCGGGCGCGGGGACACAAAGAAGATCTGAGGGTACGCAGGGGTTTAACGACGATGATGTAGGACTGGCTGAATTGCGGGCTAGCACGTTCAGTGTGCTTGTCCGACACCACGCCAGCTTCCTGCGAGCGGGGACCCACTGTTGTTGGAGAGATTTTGACCACCCTGGTCCCCGTCCCGATTGCAGATTGGGGGACGCCCTAGGGCCTCATGGTGCAGCTCGTGGCCTCGATGCCGCTAGCCGCAGAGAAGAAGGTTGCTAGCGGGCGTACCAAGAAGTCACAGCGGCAGGCCATGTCTACGCGCAACCAACAATGGTAGCGGTAGGCGGTAGCATCAGCGGCGGGGAATTATTCCCTAGTCAAAGGCTCCATGTCACCACCTCAAACAGACGACCATTCTCAACAACAACATTCCCAATCTTTTCTTTCAGCCGGCGGTTGGTAGCTGCATTGAGAAGCCCCGCCGGTTTACTCCCTTGCGCAGGAGACTCGGTGTGGAAAGAGGGGACAAAGCGGATGAAGCGTCATCTGACAGGTACCTAGTACGGCCATGGTATCACGCATGCAGCCAACAACAAAGACCACTCGGCGGCCCGGTGGGCATGGCACTCTCAGTTGCTCACAGGCCAGTCATGCGATTTGAGATGGAACATGGTAACGGGTATTGTGGTGTGATAACCTGACGACTATTCCAACAAGGACGTTGCGCCGCTGTAGCGTGTGCGACGACATACCTACACCGTGACACCGTACATACTCGTACGGCGAGTGTATCATCCCCAAGGCTGGCACGAAACCTGACCTGATTACTAACTGATCGGCACTAGCGCCAGCCCGCGCACGACCTTCCAATGGAACGTTCTTCTTCTCCTAACCAGGTTCTTTTCAAACCTCCGCTGTGGAGCGGAGAGGGGCTGTCAAGCAAGGTCTCGTCAGGAGGATAGTGTGAAGAATCAGCGTCCAATCTCACGCAGGCCCAACTCTAGGGCTATTCCCTCCGCAGGAACGCCCTTCGCTGCTCGCCTTGTCCCAAAGCAGTTGGTCTGCCGAACAACTCCGTGCATTGTTGCATGTTGCAAGTCATGGGCGCATGCCCGTTGGACGAATCGTGTGCCACTTGGGCTGTGCAAAGAACATGGCCGCCGCGACATGGACATGGCTTCGGCTCCGGGGGCGAGGGTTTGTTATGGGAATGCCACGCGACCCAAGTTGCAAAAAAGCAATTTGCTAGAGGCAGCATGGACGAGATAGCGGGTTTTGACTGAACTCAATTTCAGACTACGGAGACTTTCTTTTTAATCAACTGGGCCCGCGAGCGACCCGGTTCGGTCCCTTCGGTCCTACTTTTATACCACTGCTACCTACCCACACGGCCACATTACTTTTACCCCAGGAAAAGGAGTTCTTAGCCGCCCCCAGGAAAGAAGCCGTCTATAGAAACACGCAATCCTGCCCACACACACGCCAAGCAAAGCGCATCATGCCTGTGCCGTAACCCTCTCATCTTATGGCTCGTGTAAAAAAAAGGGCCCCACGCACGCGGTCTTACGCGAACCTCGAGACGTACTTCCAGGATCCTTTCGGCACTTTTATGCCATTTTAACCCCCGGGCCGCTGTGGCTAGACCTTTTTCCCGTGATGGAAACGAATGCTTGTCTCGGGTAGATCCATGGGCGTGTGTCATCTCATTGGTAAGCTTTTTTTTCTGCGTTCTCTAGGAGGCTGAGCCAACGTTCCAACGTAGAGCCTCAATACTTTCTGACATGCAGATCCGGACGCCTCCCAAGCATTCCAAAACCCCGGTTTTACGTATTTCCCATACGGCTGTGCTTCTAGAAGGTTGTGGTCAGCCCTTTTCCAGTAGTATGGCGCCTTGGTTGCTGATCTTTCTCCGTTCGTGTTACAAGAAGAGTGCCACTTTGTGGGAAAAACGAAGGGCCTTTTTTTTCGTTTGAGAGAAAGAAGGCTGTCACGTTAGAGTTACGAGCACACCATCTCGTTGTAGATCATCAAAGTACCGCTAGAATAGCCGACAGGGTGGGTAGAGAAGGGCACTGCCACACAGCGTGACCGCATATGATATGACACTACTGTAGGTGTACGTCGGAAGCCGCCGAACGACACCGACCACTCAGTAGGTAAAGCAACGTCGTCGGAAAAAAAGCAGCACCCAAGGGACGGGGACTAACAAGTCGACCCCACACCCCTCTCGACGAATAAAGCAGAGCACGAAGGTCGTTGGAACATGCCAAAGGGAAATAAACTTCCATCCATCACAAGTTCTTCCAGCCTTGTCGCCCACAAGTGACAAAAGGCGTCATCACCCACTTACGTAGTACTTCCGTACATAGTGTAAACCCAGCCTTCCCGTCCCGTGGGGGTGGGGACGGGAAGAAAACAAACAACCAGGGTACCCAAGGACCCCAATTTTCTTTAATCAAAAACCAACAGTCTGCGATGACTCCGATGAGATGTCGCTGGAATGACAACGATATGAATCAATGAAGGATGTCAATCTATGAATGAATGACTCAATGTATGAATGGATGATGATAATGTAACGTGGTGTTGTTTCATCTTAGTTCGAGGATACGTTGCTTGCTGCCCTGCCTCAATATGTGATAACCGCATACCGCGTTAACCTCCCCTCCATTCCATCAGTCAACCATTTCCAGTAATTCCGACCGCGTGGTCCAGAATCAAGTCACAGGAGGGCCAGTACATAGGGATATCCTTGCCAGGAGACGTTCCCCACCCCATTATCAAAAATACTGGTCACATTTACCGATCTCACGTACCGAGTGTTTGCTTTGGTCAGATGGACAGGATTTATACAGTAGGGTTTTATGCAGAAAGGACTAAGTAGGAATACTTGGTTTGGGTGTTGGGGAAGTGGCATGATGGATGGCATGCATCGGCTGGGGAATGGACTGGACTGGAGTGGAGTGGAGAAGAAAAGGAGGGAGGGCCTTGGAAGGGTCGGAATGATACCGGTATTATTTCATTGCCCTGCCTTTCTTCTTGTCTTACACCTAGTACATATTATCTACCACGTTATATTCGCATACACCCCTCAAAGTCCCCAGCAAGATTTCAATGCTATACTGTAAGATTGACCAGTCTCTTAGGTCCAATCAACATTAAACAAAGCAAACAGGTAATACAAAGAGCAGAGTTGAGCGCTCCCTATCTTGATCAGGTAGGATTGCGGCAACTGATTGGAAACCCCTTAGTGTTGTTGAGTGGTATATGTGGTCAGCTATGGTGATTTGCGAACGTGTGTGATCAATGTTTGAATATAGGTGTAGTAGTAGTAAGCTGTATAAGGGAATGAAGGTCGAGAGGAGGGGAGGGGAGGGGGAGGGGAGGGGGGACTGGTGGGAGTAAAGAAGTAAGTGGGCAGTGGGTAGTGGTAGTGCAATAGGTAGGGAGGAGTAAAGACAAGTATTATAGATAGGTAGGTTCATGGCCCTGCAGTGACGATGCTATGAAATCGCTCATGGAACATCTGCAATTATATATATATTCGCAAGGTTGCAGCGGCCGTTCAACTCATTCCAAGGATCACGTCTGCAAAAACAAAAACACAAGCATCATAAATTTCCATTTCGATTTTCCTATTCCACAACTTTTTTATACATTCTCTCCTATAGTAAACAGGAGGGGAGGGTGGTGTTGTTGGTGACTGACTGACTTGTTGAGCCAGAAACCCCCGTCTCTAACACAAGAGGTCTCTCCGACCAACAATCTGGAAGAAGTACCTAGTACATATACTGTAAAAGTACATGGAAAGGAAAGGTATATCGAAAAACAAAAAAACACAAAACAATAAACCCGTCCCCACACACCATCCACAAATGCGAGAGAGAGAGCCAAGGCTACAAGTGTCACACACAAAAGCCCGCCAAGCTGTCACTTTGCGCCTCCAAAACGCCATGCATGAGAATTTCATCAACCCATCCATCCAATAGCGCCTCCTTCCCCGACCGCTTAGCGTTGGGCCTGGGTCTGCGAAAACCATGATTCATCTTGTATAGAAGTGCGGAGCTGACGGCGCAACTCGGCCTCTTCTTCTTCTTGACTCGACTTGAGAATCTCCTGCATGATTTGAATGTCTTGGATAATGGCATTAAAGGCCTCGGTCACCTCCTTGAGGACAATATTGCGGTTGTAGTCTGCTCGGTGCTTCCAGATGGCATCCATGAGCGCGGCGTTGATCTGCTCCAATTGTTCGAGGGAACAGCCAGAGGTGGAGTGCACTAGCTTGTCATGCAAGTCAACGACAAGACTGTCATCGAGGATGAGTTGTGGCTTCGGCTCTTCCTCGTTGAGAATCTGGTTAAGGTTTGAGTGGTGAGGAGGAGGAGCCGGCGCAGGCATAGAGGTAACCTGTTGCGACAAATGTGAATGTTGCGAAGGCTGTAAGCCTGATGACTGGCTGCTGATATAGTTGTACTCTGTGTTGAAAAGGCGGTCAGTTGGGTGTTCTGGCGAGATGCATGGTAAGAGACAGAATCGTTGGGAAAAGGGGGATGGCGAACCTTGTGTATCGGGAAGCTGCGACCCGTTCGTGTTGGGTGCCATCGATGGAAGGTTTGGTAGGCCAGGCGGTACACCACCGTTGCTACTCTGAGTGCCAAACTTGTTGTCCGAAGACCTGTTTGATGTCTTTTGACCAGACGTCGTCGTCGACGCGCTGTTGTTGTAATCGTTGGGATGCGAGTTCGGCGCCATGAAGGTGCGACCCAATACCTGCGACTTATGCATCTGCGTTCCCTGTGTATCAATCCTACTAGGAGTCTGGAACTGGAACTCATGTTGCGTGTTGGCATTGAGATCCTGGCTATCCGTCAGGTGGGTTTCGTCGTTGGAAGGCACAGCAGAACCATTCGTTATGAGCGGTGCGCCTTCTCCGACTGTGCCGTTGGATAGGCCTCTCTCATGAAGTGCTCGCAAGGGGGTGACAGGTGGCATAGGCAAACGACCTGGAACAGGCTCGCCCAAAGTGATTGGTCCCGAGGTCTCTGTCGTACCCATGGACTGCTCTGGAGGAGGCACGCGTGCAACGTCGGGAAACTCCTTGTTAGCGGCAATGGCCCTCTCTCGCTTCTCGCGCGCCTTCCGTTCCCTCTCAAGCTCGCGTTGATACACTGCCTCGCACTCTTGAAGCAAACCAGGGTTCTGGTGCATAAAGAAGTTATCTAAATCCACCTCGACATTGGTAAGCATTTCGTTGCCTTTCAAAGTCCGTTCAGCGTCTCCAAATGTCCTGGAGTCCTTGACTAGAGTCTTGATGTCGAAAAGGTAATCGGCAGGGCGCTTGTAGTATCCGTTTGAAAGGCGCTTCTCGATAGTGGCCAAGTCCAGGTTATAGTATTTATTGCCACTCTCAACGTGTAGCAAAACATCTACGCCTTTGGCGTCTTTGGAAAATTCCCAAGGTCGGCCAAGGCCTTGTTCCTCTTGCTGTTCACGTGATAGGTCTGATCTGACATTTTCGGAATCCTGCTCATCCAGCAGGTAAGCATACCAGCTTTCGTCTAGGATTGGCTTGAAGAACTTCCTGTGACTCCTCTTCAACTGATCCATGATGGGTTGAATGATAATCTTCATCTTATTGAGCGTCGACCTGTCCTGCTTCCTCTGCCACTTCTCACGCGCCGCAAGCTCCTTGGGATCAACCACTGGGGCAATGATAGGCGCAGCCTCTAGCTCTGGAAGGACTCGTTTCTTCCTGTTATCAGGATCGGGGAAGTCTGAAGGAGACATGCGGATGTAGTGACTGATGTTACTGAAGAACTCAGATCGACCTTCCTGATCGGGTCGGGCGAGGTGGAACTCGTTGTTTTGAGAGAACGAGAAGAGATCCATCATCATCTGTCGATCTGGCTTCTCTTTCTCGTTGGCCAATTCCATAACACCCAACAACATGATGGGCTCATTTGCGCCGACGCTTCGCAGGAGGAGCTTGAATGTCTTGATCGCCTGTGCAGGCAGTGTTTGGTACCAGACATCGACCGAAGGGATATAGATGACACTGGGCTTGTGCCGCCTGACCTCAGTGAACAGTTGCGTGATTGCTGCCTCGGGTGCTCGGGTAGAGTCTTCCAGGATAGTTGGGAGATCAAATGACTGGACATGCAGACCTTCAATCTTGCTCAATAGTGCAGCGCCAAGGTAGTTCTGGCCCATGCCTTGCAAGCCACTGATGAGCAAACGGGGTCGGAAGATCCTGCTGCTCTCAAAGTTGCGCATTGTGGCCTCTCGCTCGAAGCCCTTCTCGTCGTCGCGATCGTCGTACTGAGCTTCCTCGAGCGCAGTGAGCTTCTTCCTCCTTGGGATGAGCTCGTCTATGCGCTTCAGGATTGCGTCTAGGGGCTTGCGCAACAATGGCTCGATGTTCTTGCCCAGTGGTGCTGCACTTGCCGTGACTGTTCGCTGAGAGGATGGCACCATCTTGTTGACCGAGATCATAAAATCTTTAGCAAGGATCTTGATCGTGCTGGGGTCAATCAGGAGCTTCTTCTCGGACGTGTAGATCTGAGGGTATGTTCCTTGCACCGCATTCAAAGCGGCTTCTGTGCAGAGTGCACGAATATCGGCACCTCCGTAGCCCTTGGTCAGCTCGGCAAGTTGGTCTTTCATGTCCGGTTTGAGAGCCGGCTCCCACTTCTTGGTGTGGATATCGATGATGGAGCGTCGGCCTGCAACGTCTGGCAGCGGGAAGTAAAACTCTCGATCAAAACGACCTGGACGTCGAAGTGCAGGATCTACAGAGTCTGGACGATTGGTGGCGCCTATCACGATGACTTGACCACGGCCGTCCATGCCGTCCATGAGGGCGAGGAGCGTTGCTACTATCGACGCATGGATCTGCTCTTGCTTGCTGGAACGGACAGGTGCCAGGCCATCGATTTCGTCGAAGAAGATGATACTAGGCTGGGTTTTGCGTGCCTCTTCGAACAATAGACGGAGCTGGCGTTCAGCTTCTCCCACCCATTTGCTCAGGGCATCAGCGCCTTTGCGCATGTAAAAGGTGACCTTTTGACCGTGTGTGCTGACACTAGAGGCAAGAGCACGAGCAAGAAGTGTTTTACCTGTACCGGGCGGTCCATGGAACAAAACACCTCGGGGAGGAGTGATCTTGAACCGCTGGAACACTTCGGGATATAGCAATGGAAGCATCACCATCTCCTTGAGCTTGTTGATGTGATCATCCAGTCCACCGACACCATCGAAATTGACGTTGGGGTCAACTCCAAGAGGATCGGCATCTGCCAGAGCCTTTTTGTCCTTGACTTTGCCCAGGTTCGCAGGACCCCCACCAGAGTCTTTTTGTGCGTCTGCATTATGAGTCTGAGGAAATCCAAATGTGGGAGCCGTCGCTGTTGTGGGTGTCATGCCGATCATTCCACCGACTGGCTTAGGCATCTTCTGGTTCTCGTCATCACTGCTATCAGAGTCGCCTCCTGCTGCTCCCATGCCAGCTTCAACACCCCCACCAAAGGGACCCTGAGTACGCCACAAGCTTTTGTAGGTTGAGCGACCACCCCGTGCTCGGGATTTGTCAATAGCCGGTGCATCGTCGTCAATCTCAAACATGTCGTTTTGCTCTGGTCGGATGACACGGTAATCTACTCCTGTCTGGCGGGCACGACGTTTGGGTGCTGCATCGTAGGCGACATCCTTATCAGGATTGCGTCGGCTAAGACGCCGGCGCTTGTTGTACTCCAGGTCTTGAAGTTCATCTTGCAGCTCATCCTGATCTACCCCAGACTCTTCGGATGACGAGGGGCGCCTACTGCGGCCAGATTGACGCGTCTTTCCCCGTAGACGGTTCGATCGTCGTCCTGAGCCAGATGCGCTTTCGGATGCGGCTCGCTTGTCTTTTTCCTTGTCTGACTCGGACATCTCTTCTTCCTTTTCGTCTTCAGGCGGGGGTTCGAAATCGCTGCTCTCGTCGGCGCCTCGCTTGCGTTTGGCTGATACAGCACGATTCTATGAATGGATGTTAGTAAACAATGGCCGGCGGACGTGCATGCAGACGTACCCTCAAATTTCGGCCGCCGCGTGAGACCGGGCCTTCCTCGTCGGTCTCGTCAGCAACACGTTCATCCTGCTGAGACTCCTGAATCACGCCCTCCATCTCTTCCTCCTCGCCCTCGGCATCCTCGTCGTCTTCATGGGCTTCTTTCGCGGGCGAGCTGTCTTTGCTAGCCTCGACTTGAGTCTCAGCACCAGCGAGGATGGCGTCAAGCGGACCGGGACTCTCGTCGCGGATCATCGACGTCTCTTGTGAGGCTTCCATGATGGCGCTGGGGTACTCTTCGGTTCTTGGGCCCTTGCCGCCTCTGGTCGCGCGCGCAATGACGGGCTCAGGGCTGCGGGTTCCTTCACGCACGATCTTGACATGCCTTCCAGAGTCTGAAAGCTCAACGATGGGCGCCTCGACATCATGCGATAGACGACTACTACGTCGCGTACCCTGCACTTCTGGTGTTTTGCCACGCGCAAGGCATTTGCTCCCTGTGCGGGTGCGCAGGTTGCGGGCAGGCATCTTCAGCTTAACGATCAGCGAAGGCTTGTCGACTTGTTCAATCGATGGCTTAGCTCGGCGTCGCGAAGCTGGCTTGGGCGAGTCGTCTTCTGATGGCGTGTCTTCAATCTCGTCTTCGCTCTCCTCGTACTTGATCTGCTTCTTGGTGGCGCGGCGCACACTTCTGCCTGTCGCCGGGTTGATCTCAGGCTCCTCAGACTCTGAGCGCTCGGTGAATGAGTCGTCCGACTCGATTTCGTCGTCGTCGTCAATGTCGGATCCGCCGTATACGCGTCGTTGGCGCTTGGAAGGCTTCTTCTTCGCTCCCGGCGTGCCTCGGTGACGGCGCCGTGAGGGAGCTGTGCGTTTTTCCGAGTCGTCGTAATCAAAGTCCTCTGGGTCGGATGCGTTGGGGTCGATGTCGAACTTGCGCTTCGCACGGCTAGACATGGGGACTCGTCGCGGCGAGGCCTATTGCGGTCCTAGGCGGCACAGTGAGCGGACGGACCCCCAAGGCGCCGGGCGTCGCAGTGAGAGCGCACTTACACCGCTCGTAGAAATTCTCAATCTTCACCGTGACATTAGCAACTGGGCAGCTTCTCCTGCATGTACGTCGATGACAGCAGTAGCGGGCGCGATGTCGACTGGTGGCTGCTCAGGTCGTGTTGTTTTGAATGCGTGGATGGAGGGCGGGTGCGCGATGCACAGGTGAAGAGGATGAAAGAGTAGTGCAAATGCGACTGGAAAGTCAAATTCTATCTGAAAACAAATGCCACCGACAAGCAAAGAAGTGAACAAGGCAGGTGGTGATCGAGGGGTGTGTGGGTGTTGGGGGAGCGCATGTCCCGGTTGGCCAACCTAATGTTCATCATGGCCCCCGGTCCAATCCAAAGCGCGCTAAAAAACCCAACACGAAATTAGAGCAAGGAACGCTTTCAACACACAGCGACCGGCGACAACAACGAGCAGCTTGATTTCTCGACATTTAATATATTCATTAATGTCTACGAGCCCGGATTTCGAAGAAACTATGAGCACACATCCTTTTCCGCAACTTTTCGGGAGTCTTCCGGCATGTTTAGAAGCCCTTTTCAAGCTCTTTCTTTCTCCTCTGTGGCTCTTCCTGCTGTCGGTTCCTGCATGATCGGCATGCGGCTCCAAAAGCTTAACGCGTTTAGAGCTCGCTGTCATGTGTGGGGAAGAGCGAACCATGCACGTGCGCCACGTGCCAGGTCGACTCCATCAAACCGCCCCTGAAGATTGGCGTCAGTGACGTATAGCTGCTGCTAATGTTTTCGACGTTTAGAGGCTGATTCAGTTGTTCTATTGACAGCATACGCAACTTACATGTGCGAATGCCGCGTAGGAAGGAGCGTATCTCTGTGTCATTGATTGACCCCTAATGCTTGATGAGCACCTACAAGTCCTCCATGTCTATTGAATTTACTTGCTCGCGAAATTTGCAGCGGCTGTGATTGCGATGGTCCCATTGTGCATGTGTCCAAGAACAGTGGTGTTGCGTTGACTAGGCGCAACCAGGGCGGGACCGATTACAACACGATTGTGCAAGACCGGTCCGCTTTGCGTATGCTAGCATCCTTCTGTACATCTACATGGAAGAACAAGCTCGTTTCCTTGGGAGCTAAGGTGTTCTATAAATCCGTACCTCGTGGATGAGAGGTTGTATGCTTCAAGAACGAGAGTACATAGGTGTATAGTACATAGGTGTATGTAGCTATCTAGCGGGCGCATCCCAGTCAAGCCCCCCAACTCAGCCGTTTCCTTAACCAACACGGCTGCATTACCCATTAAACCCGAAGTTCATGACCGTATTCCGTAAGCTCTTGATTTATCAGCTCATCGCAACCACGTGGCAACCTATCTTGCACTGCCGGTCTCCTACACGCTGCTAACGCCATAAACGCTACATGCGCGGACACTCTAATGACAATCTCTAGACAGTCCCGACACAAAATTAAAGAGGTTGCCCAAAAGGGCTTCATTTTAGTCTTGAGGTTTGAGTGTTCAAGTTGTCATGTTGCTATAACACACCAGTAGGTACCGCGGAGCTGCTGCCGAATCACCTAGCCGGTACTCCACACCCCAGCGTACCGGTATGCGAACCCCGCAGTGTGCCAATCGCCCTTGTGATACGTCATAAATATTACAACTCCACCATCCCAGTCCGAAGAAGTAGACGAGGAATTTGGCAGCGAGCTAGCACAGTAAGCCACAGTAAGCTCTCTTTATCGGTACTGCCCCGCGTGCCGTATCTAGAGCTGGCGAATTTGTGGTAGCTTATAATCCATCTCCACACCCGAGACGCCATGCGATCTTTCGTAACAGCTACTCGATCAATTGCACGCCAACAAGTTTGCAGAAGCAGCTTCCAGAAAAATACATTACCCCTGATTGTTTCGAGACGATACGCCAACATGGGTCACTCAGTACCGCCCGTATGTTGCAACGCTCCTCTGGCCATGGCATCAAAGAAAGCTGACCATCAGCACAGCTCAACGACAAGTCTCTCTTGAAGAGCCAGACATATGTCAATGGAGAATGGATAGACGCAAAGTCAGGCAAGAGCTTTGAGGTCCATGGTAATGCCGTTGCTCTAAATGCTTTTCAAAATCCTCTACTAACATATCATAGACCCAGCGACAGGCAAGCTTATTGGCACAATGCCTGAGATGGATCGCGCCGACACTGAAGCTGCCATTGCCGCAGCTGCCGCAGCCCTCCCTTCTTTCCGCAAGCTCACCGGCCGTGAGCGCTCACGCATGCTACGGAAATGGTACCAGCTTATAATCGAAAACGCCGACGATCTGGCAAAGCTCATAACATGGGAGAATGGAAAGCCTATGGCAGATGCAAAGGGAGAGGTCAACTATGCTGCGAGCTTCTATGAGTGGTTTGCCGAAGAGGCACCGCGGTTGTATGGGGCTACCATCCCAGCATCCGTTGCTGGAAACAGGGTCTTCACGATCAAGGAGCCAGTCGGCGTTGTTGGATTGATCACACCGTAAGTACCACAATTCAGGGGAAATTTTTTTTTAGCTAATGTCGCTAGGTGGAACTTCCCCGCAGCCATGATTACAAGGAAGATTGGGCCAGCTCTGGCGGCTGGTTGCACGGTAGTAGCCAAGTCTCCTGGCGAGACGCCCTTCACAGCCGCTGCTCTCGCCGAGCTTGCACACCGAGCAGGGGTTCCCAAGGGTGTAGTGAACTTTGTTACTGCGCTCAAGAACACGCCTGAAGTTGGTGAAACCATTACATCAAGCAAGACGGTCAAGAAGGTCTCATTCACAGGCTCCACTGGTGTTGGCAAGCTCCTGATGAAGCAATCTTCAGACACCCTGAAGAAGCTCTCCTTTGAATTGGGTGGAAACGCACCTTTTATCGTCTTTGACGACGCTGATCTCGATACAGCAGTAGCTGGGGCAATTACCTCAAAGTTCCGTTCATCAGGTCAGACTTGTGTATGTGCCAACAGGATCTACGTGCAATCCGGCATCTACGATGAGTTCTGTACCAAGTTTACGGAAAAGGTCAAGGACTTCAAAGTCGGCGGTGGCTACGAAGAAGGCATCACACATGGTCCTCTCATCCACGATCGCGCCGTCTCAAAAGTTGATGCACATGTTCAAGATGCTGTCAAGAATGGCGCAAAACTCCTGTTTGGTGGTCAGAAGCTGCCCGACCTCGGAGATAACTTTTACCAGCCTACTGTCCTACGTGACATGACTAAGGATATGCAGCTCGCCAAAGACGAAACTTTCGGCCCCGTAGCCGGTCTCTTCCCCTTTGACACAGAAGCAGACGTTGTTAAGCTGGCCAATGCAGCTGACGTGGGGCTTGCAGGCTACTTCTTCAGCAGAGACATTCAGAGAGTCTACAGAGTGGCTGAGGCACTGGAAGTTGGTATGGTTGGTGTTAACACAGGTCTCATCTCAGATGCTGCCTCACCTTTCGGTGGTGTCAAAGAGAGTGGATTTGGGCGAGAGGGAAGCCACTTGGGCATTGACGAGTATATTGTTACAAAGACAATCACCTTGGGTGGCAATGGACAGCCTCTGCAAGGCGAGTAGCAGGGTGATCGAGTCAGTCGTCCCCAATGATGTTTGTGTACTCGAGCTGGTAATACATATGCAATCACGTCTTCACTTCGAGTCCTAATCCGATCGGCATTTCCTTGCTGAGTGCCCGCGTCCGTGCGTAGTCCCTCCTACCCATAGTCCCTCCTACCTCTCTTACCTCTCTTCTTCGCCACTTCCTCCGCCAGCAATGACTGGCCTGACGAAGACGATTGACAGCGTTCACTTGCAGTGTGCAAGTGAGAGCAACTAGTGTCTATCCACAGCCAGCACCGCCCTCCGTGAAGGGATATGAATCAAACTCCTGTCAAAGCTACATCAGCCAAAGCACCTGAGACTACCCCGCACTGTTTCCCACGCGCGAGTGTGAGAAACAGTGAGGGCCCTCACGAGGCAAAGACAAGATCAGATCAAGACGACATGCCAGCTACTCTGCAAACAGGACTGACGCCGGCATCGGACATGCCTGAAGTGGCCTTTGCCAACGCTGCTCAGATGCCTGAACCGGAACGCGGATCACCAAGCGAAGAAGGAGAGATTAGGGAGTATCATGTGCCTTTACCTAATGGCCCAGCACCGATCCCAGACGCTGTCACATCCATGCCGACATCTAATGTCTCGAACGAAACACCTGCGTCTCTATTAGGGCTTACACCTAGCCCATGGGCTTCTGTAGAGCTTCCCCAGAGCAAGTATGAGCAAGACCCTACGGCGGAAAGCAAAACAAGAAAGCGGCCGGTTGCCGAAGACGAGATTTCGATGGAAAGGCCAACAAAGCGGGCACGTTATACACCACCGTACTCTAGTACAGCAACGTTGCCTGGTACAGCAACTGTCCCTAGTGCAGCAACGTTCCCTAGTATATCAACGTTCCCTAGTACAGCAACGTTCCCTAGTATATCAACGTTCCCTAGTACAGCAACGTTCCCTGGTATAGCAACATTCCCTGGTACAGCAACATTCCCTGGTACAGCAACATTCCCTGGTACAGCAACATTCCCTGGTACAGCAACATTCCCTGGTACAGCAACATTCCCTGGTACAGCAACATTCCCTAGTACAGCAAAAATCCCTAGCCAGTGGCCAGGGTATGTTTGGGCGCCTGTTAATGCAACAATGAGGAATGATGAGCATGTCGGTACTTCATCTGATCAGGAAGGGGTAGCAAGAAGATCGATGGCTGATCGAGACGCCATGGAGTATGAACCTTTCCATGGAGTCACGATCAAGCAGGAATATTTTGCCGATGACGTACCGACGCTTCCACCTAATCACGTACACCCCACTCCGATACAATCACTTCTCACTCAATCATCAAAGATGTGCGATGTGCCGATATGGCCAGGTGGAGTGGACCATCCACCCCAATCAGTGGCGCCTGGTTCATCAGAATACAACATATGGAAGCTCTGCATCCCACATGGGGAAATCCGAGGTAATCGCGCATTATCATCAGACGACTTGGAAACTCTAAATGAGATACAAGAAAAGGTGAACATAATCTTTAATGGTGGACCAGCCAGGGTCGACATCCTAGGTTCACTACCAAGTTGGATTCGAAAAGCACTTTCAGACTGGGATAAGAAAGGTCTCGTCGAGCTGCAAAAAAAGATTTTATCGCTGCAGAATGCAAATCTTGATCCTGTTGCTACCAGAACCAGAGCAGCAGAAGCAAGACTCGCCCTGGCGCCAGGTACGCATACTCAGACTCGACCACCTGTTAGAGCTGCTGCGACTTTGCATCCTCATATGCATCCTCAGAGGCAACTCCAGATGCAACCCCAGGCGCATCCTCAGATTCAACTCCAGGCACAACCCCAGGCGCAACCCCAGGCGCAACCCCAGGCGCAACCTCCTGCAACTTTGCATCCTCAGATGCATCCTCAGAGGCAACCCCAGATGCATCCTCAGAGGCAACCCCAGATGCAACCCCAGATGCAACCTCCTGCCGCCCAAGCCCAAGAGGTTACAAATGTCTATGCTCTCTCAGGCCTGGGCATGAATGGATTGTCTCGCCGGGCGATGGTGAACAACGCGATACAAGAGGTGAATGAGGTCCTTAGACGGCAAGGCCTTGATCATGTTCAATTCAGCTTGTCAGCATGGGACACGATACTTCTAGAGCAGGAGAGTGGTTATTATTAGCCTGGTGTCGATGTGATACCCTTTGCTTCTATCATCTCCGTGGCAGATTGGTCGGAGGCTGGAGCTGAGCGTCATCTAGGTGATTGCCATGGAGCAGGAGAATCGGTCTTGATTAGCCTGGTGTCGATGTGACACTCGTTACTTCTTTCATCTCCATAGCTGATTGCTGTGAGGCTGGAACTGAGCTTCCTCTGGGTGATTGCCGTCATGTATATTATACACGTAATAGGTCTGGCCAGGGAGGGGGGAGCGATCCAGACAAGTAATAGGTCTAGGCAGGGAGGGGTGAGCCTCCAGAGTAGTCTGGACCTTACATACATCAATGATAAAAGTACTGCTTTGACCATGTGTAATGCTATACTCTATGATATGGAGATGTAAAACAAGAGAGCTGCGTGCGGATATTGTCAGAGTCGCACCTCTATACACTTGTCAAACACATGGGAAGGGCACGTCAAGTATCATAGCCTTGGACATGATTGAGAAATTGTTCATTTTCATGCCGGTTGCTCCAGCACTATCGTTGGATGCATACGTGAGGTCCTGAATGTAATACCCCGCGCCATAACCCATGAATGCTAGAAAAGACCCATATCGCCCAGAAACTACCTCTAGTACCTCTTGCCCTCGCGAAGGATGTCGCTGTACTCCTCAAGAGGAGAGGGAGTAAGCTTGTTGTCCTTCCACAGGTTGGGTGTAAGGAAGCCGTAGGTGTGTGCGACGGCGACGAAAGTAGCCTTCAGCGTGTTCTCAAGCGTCTTGGTAGAACCAGACGAGGCAGTGTAAATGTCCGAGACACCAGCCAACTGCAAGAGACGCTTGACGGCAGGCGAAGCGACGAGACCGGTACCACGGGGAGCGGGAATGAGACGGACAGTGACGGAGCCGCACTTTCCGCTCTCCTTGGTGGGCAGCGAGTGGGGCTCACCGAGGTTGGTACCCCAGTAACCTCTTCGGATGGGAACGACGGAGAGCTTGGCAATGATGATGGCGGCGCGGATGGCAGTCGCGACTTCCTTGGAGGTCTTGATACCGAGACCAATGTGGCCCTCAGAGTCACCAATGACGACAATGGCCTTGAAGCGGGTACGCTGACCGGCACGGGTCTGCTTCTGGACGGGCTTGATCTTCATGACCTCATCCTTGAGCTTGGGGAGGAACAAGTCGACGACCTGGTACTCCTTGATGGGAAGAGAGTGGAGGTAGCTATCAAATGTCAGCCCGAACTTGTGGAGAAACTGTATCCTTCTTGTTGACGTACATCTCCTCCATGCTCTTGATCTTGCCAGCCTTTACAAGACGGCCGAGCTTGGTAACGGGTTGCCATTCCTTCTCCTGTACCGATTGTCAACTTTCCTGTAGTTTGTCCATTTACATGCTGTGTATGCCTACTTCTTGCTTTCCACCACGGCGGCCACGTCCACGGCCACGGCCACGTCCGCGATCACCACCACGGTCACCACGAGAACCGAAACCGCCACGAGCGGGGGCAGGAGCGTCAGCCATGTTGTATTTTGGTGGGGTATACGGGCTGCTAGAACTGGCTATTAGCAATTGCTCAGCGGCTTGAGCAGAGGTGCAAGAGCGTACGATTTGGTGTTCCTGGGAGTTAGTGCTGTTGTCGCGAAGGCTGTCGCGAAATTCAATCTTGGAATTCGAAAGGTCGCTTCCAATCAGTGGGCACTAGCCCGCTTTAGGCTTGGCGTGGCGGGACGAGTAGTCCACTATCGATGAAGTGGAAGCGCTCCTCAACCCGGCAAACTAGTTCCATTCGATATCTTCTGGAGTTACAAGGGACATGGTGTTATGACGTACTCCTGATACTTGGTGAACTACGCGACTGCTAGACTGGCATTGTTTGGCATGTCGACTGCGCTTCCCACGATGGCTGTGATGGCAGCTGACTAAGAAACCTCCAAGAGCGCCTGACTCGTTCACATGCTCAAGGTAACAGGAATATCACACGTATAGAGCATACAAACAGATTCCCACAACCTATTCTTGACGATACCACCGCCTACACACATGCCCATGTTGCATCACAATGTCCATCTTTAATTCAGTGCTGGGTTCGCTTTCGCCTCCTCCAGGATTTAGAAAGTCATTCGAAGATCCACACGCGCGCGACCATGAGCTACCACTATACAACTCCCCGCCGTCTCCACGCATCCCGCCTCCTGTCACTGCCTCAGTACTATGGGGCGCCCCCAAAGCTGCCTTGTTACCACCACCACCACCTCGCGTGCCTGACGATTTGATAGCTCTGCAACGGCGAGCACGACACCTCGAACAACAGCTGCAAGAGCTGCTCGATGCGCAAGCGGATGGTTTGATGGGCGGCCTAGGTGCGGGTCATGTCATACCAGACGACCTCGTTTCAAACGGTAGTACTACACCAACTGTGAGCAGTGTCAGATCGAGTGACAGAAGTGCAGAGAATGGAGATACCCGGAAGATACCCAGGCGGAAGAAGGTCGGTCTCAATACAGCAAGAAAGGGCATCTCCAGGCGGATAAGACAGCTTGTCAGCGTCAAGTCTGAGGAACTGGATCTGCTAGACGGAGATTTGAGAAAATTACAAACCACGGTGGAGAAAACCGACGCGTGGAGTCAGAAGCGCATACGACTCGAGAAGAAGATCCACGACATGGAAAGCGAAGATGCTGGCACAAAGACAAAGAAACTACAGACAGAAGCCTCAAAGCTAGAACGAGAAATACGGCAGAAAGAAGAGGAACTGCGGACCCTCAAGCAACGACATCGACGGGTTCTGGACGAGTTGGCAGATACCGAGAACTCGATGGAAGCAAAGATAGCGTCCTACAAAACGGCCCTCTCGTTATTAGATCGTGAAATCTCCAACTTCCTTGAGAGGCCTCCAAACGCTGATCATGTACCCATGTCATCCTCGCCTTTCCCTACACTTCCAGCAAAGCGAAGAACGCTCGACATGGCGCGTGAGTACTGGCAAGACGAATACACAAGGCTCGCCGAGAAGTGCGAAGAGGTTGACGCCGACCGCGGCGCGCTTGAAGAGGGAGCACATCTATGGACAGATGTCATGAAGAAGGTAGCAGACTACGAAACAAGTCTACAAGATTACATGCAACACGCGGGACGGAATGGTTCTCCCGATGCTCTGCAACTTCTCGATCAAATGGACAAGACCATTGCCTATTTGGAAGAAAAGCTCGAATACGCATCTACGCGCAGCTGGAACTTGTTGGTTTGCGCTGTTGGGGCGGAACTTGAGGCTTTCACCCAAGGCAGAGCCATGTTGGAGGAGGCTCTGGGCACGAAACGAAAGGGCAAAGAGAAAGCTCTAGGATCACTACTCGATCAGGATGGGTTTCAAACGGAGCAACCGGAGGAGATGACAGTGTCAGCTATTAGAATTAGCCGTTCGCCGCCGAAGCAACAAACTCCGCCCAAAACACGGTTTTTCGACTCGGAAGACGACGATCCTGATCCAGAGTTGATGATTTCGCATCAGGATCAGGATCAGGATCATGATCATGATACTTTGTGAGTTTTTTCCTAGAAGGGTAGACATTAATTAGAGCCTTCTGTGGTTGGATGGCTATTCTTGAGTAGTAATGTATTTTACGATCATTACCTCGCATCATAGATCGTACCCATTGCAGAATTATAGATTTTGTCTTGAGAAGTGGACAGTCTTACGGCGACGATGAGAAGTGCGTATTTATGCACATGTACGGTGCGGCCGTTGAGTCAATGTGAGTTATGACGGATTGTCCAGTATGTGATAGCGAAGACCTGAGGAGACTACCATTAGTGACATGCTACAATGATAACCTACTGTGCTACTGTATTCTACCCGCTAGCATATCGATAAGTTGTGCCGGGAAGATCGTGGGATCATCGGAGCTAACATCTTATCGCCGAGACTACTACAAAGCTCCCCGATACTAGCATCATGATATCGCCTCGGTACAACTGAGATACTCTTCAGGAAGCTACACCGCAGAAATGAGCTCGTCGCAAGTTCCTACAAGTCCACCTACCGACGAGGATGCTGCAAGGACCATAGTGTATGACCCGAACGATCCCTTCTGGCGTGATACCGATGAGGATGATGATGACGACATGGACTTTGTGCCCGCAGAAACGGGCAGTGAGGATGCAGAAGATGGGGAAGGCGAGCTGAGCTTTCATGGTATGAATTGACAGAAAGTGCGCAAATTGCACTTCTCACACTAACATTGCTGCAAGACGCCGCCGAACGACTTGGTAATCTCAATGGGGTTGAGATCGCATTTGAGTATACCGACGATAATGATGAAGAAGATGAAGAAGAAGATGATGACGAAGACGACGAAGATGATGAAGAGAACGAAGAGGAAGAGGAGACAGCCACAAGCGAAACACCTATGCATCGACGACCAATAATCCTTAGCCGCGACGAGATTTTGCATTTACTTGGACATGCGGGATTAGGACGGATATTCGCCACTGGAATTGCCCCACGATCTGCACTAAGGCGACGCGCATCAGACGACGATGAGGATGATGAAGAGGACGACGAGGAAGACGACAGCGACCCGGGTACTGGTTATGATCCTGTCGTCCCCGCGGGAACCTCTGGCAGAAAGCGGCGTCCACGCGGCGCAAACTTGTATGAGAAGGTGCCTAGCGAGCAGGGACGGGAATTAATGCAGACGGGAACGTTTGGATCGAACGTACGCAACGTGGACACTATCGAGAGGAAGAAGAAATTGGCCAGCGCCATTATGCGGCGAGAGCTGGGCCTGGGTAGTGACGGGCGCCAGAAGAATGCAACAAGACTTTTGAAGCAGGATATGATACCGGAATCAGCGGCCGATACCATTATACACTACAATGCGCGATGCTACTCTGGGCAGTTTTCAGACGACGGCAATTTCTTCTTCTCTTGTGCCCAGGACTTCAAGGTGCGCATGTATGATACGTCGAACCCGTACGACTGGAAATACTACAAGGTAAGCGATATCTTTATGATACTGCTGTCACAAAGCTGATTCATTTGCAGACAGTGAGATATCACGGCGGTCAATGGACCATCACCGATGCCTCATTGAGTCCAGACAATCGCTTCCTAGCATACAGCTCCATTCGAAGTGTCGTAAGCTTAGCACACACGGATCCAGACAACGACTCTGAGCCGCATCTACTCGATTTCAACGAAATGGGCTCTCGCAACCCCAACCCCCGTGGTTTCTCTTCGCATTTTGGTGTAAGTATATAACCCCACTCATGTGTTAAATTGCAGCTGAACTTTTTTGTCAGATTTGGTCGATAAGATTCTCCGGCGATGGCCGTGAGATAGTAGCAGGAACAGGAGACAACTCAGTCTACGTTTACGACATTGAGCGACGCCAATCTGTGCTCCGCATACGGGGTCACCAAGACGATGTGAATGCGGTATGTTTCGGTGACACGCAATCGCCACATATTCTCTACTCGGGATCAGACGACACGACGCTCAAGGTGTGGGACCGACGAAGCATGGGTGACGGCCGAGAAGCCGGTGTCTTCCTCGGTCACACTGAAGGCTTGACCTACGTCGACAGCAAAGGAGACGGCCGCTACGTACTCAGCAACGGAAAAGACCAGACTGCAAAACTATGGGATCTGAGGAAGATGATGTCCAAAGAAAAGG
The DNA here is from genome assembly GCA_000465215.2 of Pyrenophora seminiperda CCB06. Lineage (NCBI taxonomy): Eukaryota > Fungi > Ascomycota > Dothideomycetes > Pleosporales > Pleosporaceae > Pyrenophora > Pyrenophora seminiperda. The sequence goes on from KE747829.1 coordinate 612,014, forward strand.
CCGACACGATTGACCCTAACAAATACACGACGCGCTTCGAATACCGATCGAGCTCCTACGACCCCAAGGACTACAGCCCACATCCTCACGACTGCTCGCTTGTCACTTTCCGCGGCCACAAAGTACTAAAGACGCTGATAAGATGCCACTTCTCACCCCCTGGCAGTACAGACTCGCGCTACGTCTATTCAGGCAGCTACGACGGTTCCGTCCATATCTGGAATATGGATGCCACCCACGCGGGTAAAGTGAATGTACTAAAAGCGACGAGGAACTCGCGACCCCGCGATCCAGATTTCCTGGCTGGGACGTATGATTATTGGGGGAGGAATGAAGGTAGATGGATGACGTGCGTGAGGGACGCGAGCTGGCATCCTAATGCGCCTGTGATTGCTGGTACGTGGTTTTTTTTTTGGCAAATATGGGCATTTTATCTTCTTGTTCCGATTTCGTTTGTGCTAATATGTTTACAGCGACGTCTTGGAATGGGTGGGGTACTTCGCAAGGGACATGCACTGTTCACACATGGAACGATGGTGTTGAGGACGATGAGGCGAAGCCGGAAGTTGGTCGGCGGGTCAATGCGCAACTACAGCATGATGAGCGGCTGTACAGAAGACACCCAACGTGGTATGAAGACATGATGGAAGATGATTGAAGCGTCTGCAATTGGCTGACAAGTGTAGAAATCAATGGATAGGCGGGCCGGGTGCTTTGTACGTAGTGGTGGTTGCTATGTATTACTTTGCATTCAGATACTCGGCGGTAGTGTGGATTTAGTCGATATACACATTACATGCGCTGCTGGACGTAGGTCATGTATGCGGTTTGGGTTTGCCAAATGCTTAGATTTTTGTATGTAATCAAACTCCCGCTGGCCCAATGTCGGTATAGTACAGCCCCTTTCGCATACGCCATGCGTGGTATCTTGGGCCTGGGAACCCAATGTGCTGCCTATAGTCTCCCACACTCCAAGCGCACTAAAAATGATATGATGAATGCATCCGTCGCGTGGCCGGATGTGCAAGAGGAAGGTAATTGATGTCTCTGGCGTCGGGGGGAGGGAGACTATGAGCCGCCAACGAGGATGTTGTTGACGGGAATGTGGACGAGCTTGACGACGTAGCCAATAACTCCTGCGCGCGCGTGTGTGTCAGATGACGTGAATTTGTGGAAGACGAGAAGGTATGTTACTGACCCATGATCAAGAAACCGATTCCTACTGCTTGCGATATCCTGATGAACTCCTTCTTGTCGGGCTCTGCTGAGGTGTTAGTGGCCGTGTCATGGTAAATCGCACGTGGTGGGCGCCCTACTAGTGCAGCGGTTCATGAAGAGGGTGCCCTCCTTGAGGAAGTCGGCGGGCATACTGCGCATATGTTAGCAATTGCCTTCTCTCTCTTTCCATGGTCTGGCGTACTCAGCAAATTCCTTAATGTTCTCCATGGCGACGACTAATGTGGAATTTCAACTTTCGTATCGTGGGACTGATGCGAATTGGGTTGAAGAGTGAATAGTCGAACAAGGTGGTGTGGTAAGGTGTGGTGGTTTGGGAGAGTATGAGGCCGCGAAGTTCAGGGTAGCTCAGCTGCCAAATTACCAGATAGACCAGTTGGCCCAGTTGGCGGCAATCTGGCCTTGCGGAGACGGCAGGTGCCGACAGGGGTGGGTGGCGGTGCCAAGGAGCGCACTAACGGCGACGCTAGTGATCCGAGCTCTCGCATCGCGTTCTTGTATGTATGCTGCTCACCCTCACTCGCGCCGGCGACAGACATTCGACTCGATTCTGCCCGCTAACCCCAGGTTTGTTGCCCGACGCAGACAGCACTAAAAGCAAAAAACAGGACCGTCGCAAAGCCTGCACTAGCAGCCCCGACTATCTTGTCGACACACGCGCAAGAGCTTGCTTGGGACAGGAAGGGAACGCGCTTGGCTTCTTGTTCGAGCTCATCCTCATTACTGTCCATTGTTTTCTCATTACTGGCAGCGCACGGTTTTGCGCCACGTCAATCCCCAAGCACTTTGTACACAGCTTCTCCGCTTCACGCACACTGTACTAGACGCTGGCAACGCAAGCGTAGGAGGGAGGCTGAGGCTACTACTACACACTCACACACACATCTCTGAACCCACATCCTGTACCTTTCACATCTCCGCAATCTGCCAACAGCGGCACTGTACGTATAGCCTGACTCTACGCAGTTTGTTTCTTTGTCACCGTCGGGTTGCAGCCGATTGAAGTCGCATTCCTTTTCTTACTGTACCTTTCCATCTCAATATGCTGATTTGTATCCCAATCACAGAATTGCATGTACTTTTGCTATTGATACTAGCACCTCGAGTATCTAAAAAGCGAATCAAACAAGCATACCGGCACACATCCTAACGCTTGCTTGCTGCAGTTGACTTGACAGACTACAGCAGATATGGCTGACGACGACAACTTCGATATCGACATCTACGGCGATGAGCCCTACCAAGACTCAGCCGCGCCAGACACCAACGTGACCGACTCCGACACTCACAATGCTGATCCCAATGCAACCACTCTGAATAGCGCATCAGAAAACATCAAGTCTGGGGGTGGTGACCAGACAGGCGGAGACCCCGCTGGTGACGCAGGGAATGGAGATGGCAACCCCGAACAAACTACACAGCAGATTGCATCTACAGGTGGCTCGGCCGGTCTCGATGTCCATAAGCAGGCTCCTCAGCAACAAGGCACAAAGCGCAAGCAAGGTGAGGATGACGACCGGCCCACCGATCCAGGCGCAACCGCAGCCCTGATGATCAACGATGTCAACTGGTGGATCAGCGAAGAAGACATCCGCGGATGGGCCAACCAGAGTGGCTGCGAAGATGAGCTTGTCGAAGTCACCTTCAACGAGCACAAGGTCAACGGCAAAAGCAAAGGGTAGATATATTCAAGGCCCTGAGATGTCCCATGCTGATTAGTTTGTAGTCAAGTTTTCGCTCTATTGAATTCACCACAAGCAGCTACTGCATTGAAGCACCAAATCGAGAACCTTTTCAAAGACCAAGCGCACACCAAGAAACCGACCGCCATCTTCAGTCCTCCCCACGTCAACCCATTCAAAACACTACCAAAGGATGTCCCTGCGCGAGACAAGGGTAGGAACGATCGCGCTACATCTGGCAACTACGGAAACGCGGGCAACTACAACAACAACCGAGGCGGTTACAACAACAATAGGGGCGGAAACTTCAACAGAGGCGGCATGGGCTACAACAACAACAATCGCAACTTCACACCGGTTGGCGGTAACATGGGCGGAAACATGGGAGGCTATGGCGCCCAACCACCTATGAACAATTTCGGCAGTCCCATGGGAGGTATGAACAACTTTGGAGGCGGCTTCAACCGCGGGGGTATGATGGGCGGTAACATGCGCGGTGGCATGGGTAATCGTGGTCGTGGCGGAAACATGGGCATGAACCCGATGGGTGGAGGCCCTATGGGTGGAATGAACATGCCAATGGGTGGCAACATGATGGGCATGGGAGCCAATATGATGGGTATGGGTGGTGGCAACATGGGCATGATGGGTGGAATGGGTACGTGGAAATCTCCCATTAGAAAGTCTCTTAGCGACTTGATCTCACTCTCCTCCCTTCTTCACTTGGACAATCGCTAATGCTGGACTTGTAGGCGGTGGGTTTGGTGGTAACCCTGGCTTCAACCCGGGTTTCTTCAATGGAAACCAGGGCGGCAATGACGGTAGCTGGCAGAACCCTCATGGCGCCAAACGACCACGCCCCGAATAGTCTTCACCTCCAGAGCCCCATGCCGGTGGTAGCTGGCAGAACTTTCAACGACGCTAAACGACCACACCTCGAGGCGCCTTTACTCTCAAAGCCCAAAGTCGAATATCCGAGCCTAGCGAAAGAGTCTTTGTCCGTCATCGGGACCCCTTTCCCTTAACCGATCTCTACCCGAGCTTACAGACATTGTGATGGCAAAGTTTCGGTACTGCGATACCAGACCCAGTGCTCAGAACTGGACAGACAGTCTGGGCAAAAAAGTTTGGGCCTCTCTCTCTCTCTCTTCATCTTCCAATCCATGCATGCATGCCATGTGGCCCAAGTTCAGTCGGAATCGGACTTGGGTAACCATGCTTTTCAATTTTCTTTCGGCGTTTAAACAGGGAGGGGCGTGCTGGGAATTTAACGGTGTAGGAATATGAACTTTTATTTTCTGATTGTTGTGTTATCAGTGGGGGTTTTTACTGCTTCGATTTACTTTACGTCTATTATATTACCTGACATATGTGTGTGTATGGGTTCTGCTTTTTCTTTTTTTCTCCCTATAAAGTAAGGAAGGGGGTTGCGAAACCTCTCGTCTCTTTCTTTTCCTCTAGGAATTATCAGTTCGCGGACATGGGAACAACAACAACTTACAACCAACATGTATACTATAGTTTTCTGGGGGGAGAAGAAAAATTACTAAAGCGGCCTTTTTTTCCAACACACGCGTTTAACAGGTTCTCGGAAACTTTGCAAACGAATGCAAGGATGTAACACTTAGTTAAAAATGTGTATGTATAAAAAGACCGGTGCGGCGGCGGCGCGCCACATTTACAATTATCAACTCGTTGTTCTGTTTCCTTTGGTGGGAAAAATATACGGTGCTCTCGTGCCTGGCTAATAAACCAATCAATCTGGATGGTAGGCCCGGGCCGGGGCAACGCGCGTATATTGCATATTGCATATGACATATAGGGTCGAACAAGACTCAATGTAGATTAAACCAATCAATGCCTGTTCCATGGGCGCGTTCTTCTTTTCTAGAAGCCTTTACCTCCAGGGTATGTATGCACTGTATGTAAAGCATATATAGTGGCTGCGGGAAAGCTTGATCCATTGCGCTAAACTGTAAATAGCATGTTTCGGTTTATTTACCAGGCCAGGCTTTCTAGAAATTCCGGGGTGAGGGTTGAGGGTGGGGGGGCTATATGGAGGATCTTAATTACCGAGGAGGAGAGAGGGAGGTGGGAGGTAGTATGTTTATGTGAACTGGAAGAAGAGTATATTTTGGTCATGTCCCCCCACAGGATAAGAGGGAAAACTCCAGGAATCCACTGGAGATATAACGTAGTAAAAAATGAGGGTTTCTCGCACAGGTGCAGCACTGCTGCTGCTCAACGGCAGCTTTGCCATTGCTCAATGTAACTTTTGTCCCTACACCACCACCACATCATCCATCCACTTCCACTAACAAACAATCCCACCAGCAAACAACCCCAACTACAACAGCGGCATAACCTGCCCCTCCACCTCCAAATTCACCCCCATCTCCGCCGGCACCTTCTTCTCGCGCCTCAACCCCGGCTGGAATCTCGGCAACACGCTCGACGCCGTCGAAACCGAAGGCAGCTGGAACAACCCGCCCGTCGTCGCTTCCACATTCGACGACGCCAAGCGCGCCGGCTTCAAGTCCATCCGCATCCCCATCACATGGGCCTACCACTTCACCTCCCAATCCCCCTCCTGGACCGTCGATCCCATCTGGCTACAGCGCGTCTCCGACGTCGTCGACATGGTCACCTCGCGCGACCTATACGCCATCATAAACGTGCACCATGACAGCTGGACGTGGGCAGACTTGACGGCATCAGGAACGAATGTCACGGCGGTGGAGGAGCGTCTGGGTAGATTGTGGGCGCAGATAGGGGCGAAACTGGCGTGTAAGAGTGAGAAGGTTGCGTTTGAAACGATTAATGAGATTCCTGGGACGACGGCGGAGCATGGGGCGGAGGTGAATCGGCTGAATGAGGTGTTTTTGAAGGCGATTAATGAGGCGGGGGGGTTTAATGCGAAGAGAGTGGTTACGCTTGTGGGGGCGGGGGAGGATGGGGTCAAGACGAGCATGTGGTTTAAGAGACCGGATGGAAAGTGGAAGAATCCGTGGGGGATTCAGTATCATTATTATTCGCCTTGTGAGTTTTTTAGTTTTATTATTTTTCACTTCCCCTTTATCAATCATGGTGGTGGGTGGACCCATGCTAATGTAGTGTGTGTGCAGATGACTACGTCTTCCAAGCCTGGGGCAAAACAACTTGGGGCTCCGACGCAGACAAGGCCGCGCTCGAAGCCGACATTGCCGCTGTACGCGGAAACTTTTCTGATGTACCCCTTGTCATCGGTGAATGGGCCGTCTCTCCCGTCGCGACAGAGACGGCAGCGCGATGGCGCTACTTTGACTTCTTCGTGCGCACAGCCGCGAAATACAACACGTCGACCATCCTCTGGGACAACGGCAACGATTTCCTGAACCGCGCAACGCATACCTGGCGCGATCAGGTGGCTATAGACATCTATCGCAATGCCTTCCAGGGCATCCCCAACGCACTGCCGCAGAGTACAACGGATGGTTCGGCGACGACCCAGCAGACTTCAGCGTATATTTTCCATCGCAAGAATGACACGGTGGCGAGTGCCACGCTGCCTTTTTCTTTCAACGGGAACAAGTTGAGTAAGATTAGCAAGGGAAGCAGACAGTTGGCTAGCGGCAAGGACTTTTCTGTGCAAGGAGAAAGCATCACTTTCTCGGCCGCATACTTGCAGTCTATCCTCACACCCGCAGCTGGAACGGGTAGCCTGGCAAACTTGACTTTGACGTTTAACCGTGGTGCGGCTCTCGAGGTGAATATCGTCCAGTATACTACGCCGACGCTGGCTAGCACCTCTGGTCCCTTGCCAGCAGCAGGCCAGGATCTGCTCCTCCCGTTGACATGGTCTGGATTGAACCGACCGGCTGCTGTAAAGGCAACGAAAGCCGACGGTACCTTCTTGGTGGATGACTGGACTCAGTATCTCGGGCCGCTGCAGCAAGGCCGCATGACGTATAGTGGGCAGTGGGATTGGACTGGACAGGGTGTCTTGATCAAGGCCGCTGCTCTTGATGCTGTTAGAGCGGCGGGGAAGAGCACAACGTTCGCGGTGGAGTTCTACCCACGCCAACCTGGGAATGAGGTCAAGTATACCGTGACCGTCTAGGAGGTATGCGAATTCCGAATAGACTATCCAGAGTTAATGTCGAAAACTTGGCAATATGAGTCTGTACATTTTCAAACAAATGCTACCGAATGTCGTGCTCCCACTCTTCCAACGCCGACCTCAATTTGACTTCAACGTCTGGCTCCACCCAAAAGTGGCCTGCGCCTGCGACTTCGACACTGGTAAATCGAGATGTAGGGGCTGCTTTGAGTTGGTCGGACCAGTCCCGTATCTTTTTGGCCGAGGAAAAGATATCTTGATCCCCATAGATGGCTAGGCATGCATGCTTCCCGATGACTTCGTGATGATCTTCTCCAGATTTGCTCCAAAACTTGTAACCCAATGCTGGTGCGATCACCGTGGATACCGGCGGTGTCAGCGGCGAGATGAGAAGATAGCGAATGATGGGCATGGTAATAGATACACTCTTTGTCTCCGGTGGTGCTGTAGCTTCATTATGATGGTGCCGCCTATGGCTAAGGCTTCTCAGCCGCGTTTTTATCTCTAGGCGCGTGCCTCCCTCAATGCTCATCCTTGCGTCCTTGCTGCTTCTCCTTTTGTGTGGGCTGATCTCTTCTCCACCAATCACGACCGGGGTGCTCAAATCGTGACTGGGTCTGCTCTTCTTCGCTCGATTTTCATCTCGAGCTAGGTTTACCCAATCTAGATTACTCTGGGCTGCTAACTTGCGCGCACGCAGAACTATCTCATCGGCTGCAGAGCCCGCCAATGGGGTAGAGAAGGGCTGTAATATGGTTGGTACAGGCGGCAGATGCTTGAGGATGAGCGAGCCATAGGAGTATCCTCCTAGCACGACTACGGGACAAGTATCGGGTTGTGTCTGTGCCGATTCTCGTATTTCGGGCGATATCGGCAGGTAGTCGGGCGTGCAAGTGTTTCCGGGTGCTTTAATAAGATGCGGTTGGATATAGGACATGTAATGCATGAAGAATGCAGCGAAGGAGCTATAATCGTCGAGCTCAGGTTTTCCGGACCAGCTGGTGCGTCCTTTAGATGTATGAGCCCCTCTAGCACATGTTAGTATGGCACTCCTCTATCGAAATGCCATCTCAGACGATATACCTGAAGTTGAACGTGCCCACCATCCAGCCAGCGTGTAGGAACTCGTCGACCACGATGCCCACTACCCGATCGTCATAGCTGCCACCCATAGTAGCATATGGGTGTGCCATCACGATACCCCTTCTTTTCCATTGCTCGATTTCACTCGAGTCTTTCGGCTTGAGCACGGCATCAGGGTGGTATATGCGACAGTCGAGCGTCGTATCATCGTGGATTGAGGGTATCGTGAAGCTGTAGTGAGCATCTTTTGGGCGGCGCATCTTTTGGGCCAGATCTAGACCCAATCAGGTAATTCATTGCATTTTCAAAGTTAATAATACTGATTAGCCTGCTCAGTTTTGGATGTGATAGTTGGTGGATGGCGGAGCATTCGGGAGTGTGGGGCCAGGTGGTGATTGCGGAGCGCCGAGGCAGTACCGGTAGCTGCTAAGTCAGCACCAGCAATATCAAATGCCCTTGGCAGCCCATCCTTCTTCCACACGGGCGAATGTTGAGCATAAACGAAGTTTGCAGTGACGAGGTGTCTACGTCGTTTATACGTCGTATACAGACGTCACTTGTACATGTGTTCAGCCACGTAGTATCTCTTGCATGTACACCCATGAATACCCGAAACATCTTGATATAGTAGTCAAGAGAAGGCTAGATCTGCTTGAATAAAGACTTCTGCCGTGGATAGGCTCTTTTCCAAGATTCCCGCTACATGTACTACAATTTAGTGTTCCTTGCTACATCCTCCCGGGCTGCATGGCACGGCAAATAGCGTGTGCTACAACAGCGGGCGGAGTGCTGTGAAGTTGTTGTCATGTTAGGACCATTATATCGATTGCCGTGTCTTCTTAAAGACATTAGGAGTTTGTAGTCTGTATCTCGACGTTCGATTAAGACAGGGGACGTTATTTCGATACGGCGAGCTATTGCGAGTTCGCATAAAACTTGCGTCATCACTAGATAGCCAGCCACAGCCACGCGTCCCCTCGGAGCACTGTTCTTGTTTCATCATATCTCCAGGCACACATACTAAATGAACATGACAGCCTTGATTTATGTATTTTTAGGTTCCAAGATTGACCTAGATATGTCTTGCCCACGCGATGTGGTTCGGCTAGATCTCGGAGAGTTTACTTGGGTATGGCTCACTACACGAACCCAATTTGGGAAGATCGGCGTCCGCTCACACCTTGACTAAAGATATCCCGCAGTCAAAACAGCAGATAGCAACGCGCAACCAGCAGAGCGCGCCGACATGCAGCCCAACGAAAAAACTCGATTTTCATCACCACAAGGTTACACCCACTTTCCATATCGGTCGCTAAATCACGAGGATGGCGAGGACTTTCGCCTTTTGTGTCTTTACCCCGGCGAGTGGCACGAACCGGTTCGATGCGACCTTCTTCATTCCAACATCGACGCCGACATTGAGTACGAAGCTGTTTCCTACTCCTGGGCGTCGGAAGAGGGAGACGACAGCCTATCACAGCGGATCTCATGTGCTTACATAGGGGAGGAGCAAACCGCGGATCTTCTAGTAACCTCAAACTGTGCCTCTGCACTACGCAGGCTGAGACTCACATCAAACGAAAGGATGCTATGGATTGACGCCATTTGCATTGATCAAACCAACACAAAAGAGCGAAATAATCATGTCGAGCTCATAGCAAAAATCTACTCAACCGCTACTCAAGTGTTGGTGTACCTTGGAGAAGAAGACCTGGGCTTTACTTCCCAGAGCTTGTGGTTAGACAGTGAGAGACGCCAATTGGCCCTGAAAAGGCTCTTTTCAAAGAGATGGGTTTCAAGAGTGTGGGTGATTCAAGAAGTGGCATTGGCGCAGAAAGTGGTAATGGTTACTGGCGAAGCAACGTGCCAAATGGATGCGAGTCTAATGTCTCGCATACGAGGAAGAGCTAGGGCTTATGGTTTACAAGTCCCTGGTCCACTATCCTGGGATCCCCTGGTCAGTGCTCCCACGAGAGATCTTCTCACCTTGTTATACATGACACGGGGTTGTCGGTCCAAGGATCCTAGAGATAAAGTATACGGACTTTTGGGTTTGGTTGGGGAACGCCTGCAAAATCTGATTGCAATCGACTACTCCCAAAGCGTAGAAGAGGTTTTGACACGCACCGCCGCCGCCATCATCATCTGCCAGGAGGATCTCGAAATTTTGGCATATGCATCGTCATCGCTTGGGAGCAGACATGCGGCAAATCGACTTCCTACATGGGCACCGGATTGGACTGAGCATCGTGGCGACAATAAGCTGCACTCTCAATTTCAACAACCCAAGATCGGTCCTTGGAGATCCTTGGAAAAGCTCTCCGGCAGCGAGACTCGTGCCGCGGAACTCACCAAGCTAGATTGGAAGGCGGCAGTTTATATCCCCTCAAAATGGCCCGTTGATAACTTTTCGAGCCCATACCTAACAGCTAGGGCGCATTGTCTCGCAACCATTCATAGCACAATGAAACAAGATGCTCAAGACTTCAGCCGAGGACTACTGGCTCTGATTGGCAGTGATATTGTGTCAAAGAAATTTGCTTCACAAGCATGGCCTGCACGATATCAATGGTTATTCGATCCTTTGTACGCCCGCACCGTCCCTGCACAACACCAAAACCCGGATCAGCTCTACTGGACCAGCCTTGAACATTTTTGTATCGAACTTGATAAGCTGGGAAAGGACAAGCACATATTCCGGGCAGGCATTCTCCCTGCGATAACGAGTCACGACTTCCAGGAAGGCGACACAGTCTGGGCCATTGATGGCTGCACAGTCCCGTTACTTCTCCGAAGGGTAAAGAGCCGCAATCACGCACAAATGGACGACACATGGAGCTACAGAATAGTCGGAAATTGTTATCTCTTTGCCTTGTCACATTTGGATTGTTGGGCCACGTCAGGAACGGGGGCCGATCAACGATGGGATTTTGAGCCTTTTCGCCATATGGATCCGTTGGGTACGCAGACAATCAAGATTTATTGATCCTAGTTTCTTTCTCCTTGGAATTCAGATTCACTTCACTTTCACTTCAGCCTTGGTCTCCAGCTCCTAGCCTTTAGCCTTTTGGGGGATTCCAAGGTTGGCAGTTGGTCGGAGCACAGCCACGACGATGCATACATTACGCCAACACAACGTCAAGATTGGCGGTAAGACCTAATGTCTTGCATTCATTCAGTACAACAATCTCACCAAACAACTTCCACCATACATACGCAGTCGTCGAATGAGATCTTTATCCCGAAATGTCTGAGGCAAGATGTATTGTATTTTATTGTAATATGGTTTAACGTCCGTTTGTTGGACTCCCGAAGGCCGGTTGCTCGCTGTCTGGTTTACCTATTCTATATAAATCTATGGTACATTCGTGTGATAGTAACCCCGCCTGTTGGGAAACTGTCGCTGGTGGTCAGGTTGGCTAGTGGGCCAAAAGGCAACATGTAAACATGTGGATGTACGTGATTCGACAGCACAAGGCTCTGTCTTAGTTGTAGTACGACAGAACTCAAAGCTGCGTTCCTGTGTAAGGCTACCTGCTTGGCAGATAAGGACAGTCGCTACAAGTACACTCATCTAGACTTATGGGTGCGGCAGCCAAATTCGTCTCATTCTCCTTGCGCCGGTACCCTTTATGATCTACTTCGATGCGGTATCTTATCCCTGGGCGACTAAGAGCGGAGACACATCTCTCTTTCTCAGGCCGTTCTAGTACTAGCGCCCAGTAAGCTATAAAAGCGAAGGTGAAGAGCAGTAAGATAGGATACAGTACACTAGTCTAACACGCTAGACGCTGATATCCTATCTATACTACTTGCAAAAAAAAAACGCAAAAAACTGCAAAAAAAAGAACAATGACAGAACTCGGATAGGCGCCCCTTCCACGCAACCTATGGTGACGACCTCCATGATCAACCATCTGTAATCCTCCTTTACTCAACCAGACAGACGGCGACCTGGTGAGGTCCGACCCGGCGAATCTGGGTGTCTGTGTAGTCTCCCTTCTGTCATTGGCGGGATTCGAACGAGCGACCTCTAGACTTAGCTAACACCATGGTGGGCGACCGCTAAGGTATAGTTCCTAGTTCGTTTGATGGAAGAAGGAGCAAAGTTATTGTATTTATAGGTGATGGTTGGATAGGTTGGATGTTAGGGAGTTGAGGTGGGTTGCTGTATATGTTTTGCGCGCGAAGTGCACGTGGTGTGAATGCACCGCAAATTACTGTCAACTGCGATCCTGTGCGTCCTTGGCACGATATATATCTCAGAGCTAGCAATGCAAATGGCCGCTAATTATGATTTATCAAAAAGATATCGATCATGAAGATACGAGTAAGCGCGGCCATCAGGTCAAGATCATAAACATAAGTTACACCAAAGCTCGCATCATTCGTATATATCTTTCCAACTTCTTTCCCACTACCAAGTCAGCGAACTACAGTCAATTATCTCGTTGTTTGGGGAGGGAATGGTGCATCACGGATATCAATTATCTCTCTGTGACACCTTGCTACACTTGTTCTCACTGCTGTATTTTTCATGGAAATGCGTTATCCAAGAAGTGGCCTTGTCGCATATGTTTCTACTTAGGAACGACCAACCCAGACGAGGCAGACGCTGGGCTGGAAGGCGTCCTGGGCCAGCGTATCCCCCCTCATCCATGGCTGCCAACAGCGGCGGGATTATCTGTGCCAGCGCGCCTGTTGACGCGGCCGAAGAGGCTGTTGATGGCCGTTCGCTACTGTACGCTTTCACCTGCTGCACCTGCTAGACACCTTCAAGTGGAGTCATTTAGAACGCCTATGCCATCTGGGCTCGCCTTGTTTGCACTCTTATCTTATGTGTTCACCAAATTGTGTTGAAAAGACGGGAATTATTGATTATTTGCGCGCAGCAGAAGATGAAGGGCCTCGTAGCGATGATGACGTACACGCGTTTTACAGACACATGAAGAGATAGATCACCGGGGTCAGGCTGCGGCGGCCGTTGTGTAAAGGTGAATCGTGATGAATTGTCTCTTATGCGGTAGCGTAGACCCAAGGCAACACTCTCATCATCATCGTCACAACCAGCCTCCCCCGCCACAATTTCAAAGTAAACTACTCAGCTCACACACCCTCACTATATAATCTCTAAAAACCAACAATCTCCCATCAACCTACACTCGTTGCAACACGGTGTAGTCGGAGTCGGAACGCGCACTCCCGGGGATAATGTGAGCTTTCCCGGGAGATAATGGTAAAAAAATCAGCGTGCGTTCGATTCCGTGATAAAACACATGGGGTAGCATAAAAATCAAAATCAAAAACGCAACCCCGGAGTTTTCAGCGGCTTGTCGAGAATCTACCCTTCCAGGGCAACCGTTCTTTTTGCTACCGCAACCGTTCTTTTTGGCTAACTGGCTGACTGACTGACTGTGATGGATGGTGTTTTGAGTGTTTTTTTGAGTAATATATAGATAGTCCTTTAAGTATCCTAGGAGTTATGTAAAGACATGATTGAAGTTTTAGGAAACAAAGAATTATAGAAAAGTTCCGAAATCCTTTGGAACAAACGGAGTTGTGGAGTAATCAGCAACACTTCTCGCATGTACTTGGGTTGTGATAGTTATAGGCATGACTTCTGCACTTACAGGCTTTCTGTTGTAAGATGATATTGTACTGTAGTTTATTCTACCAATCCTCAGCATTTAGTCATAACCAACACTTATACATGTGTCAGACCCCGGTATATCCGAACCTCATTATCAGTTACCATCACCCCACCCTCTCCCCCCAACCCTCCAAAAACCTCCCCATAGTCCTCATCTCCCAATAATGCGCCTCCCTTATATACGCCGGCTCAGCCCCCACATCCCCAATCCCATAACTATCCCAATGATGTCCCGCCCCCGCAATCAAATAGCTCGGAAACCTATCACTACTAATCCTCGGCCCACTCGCCGCAATCGTAGAATGAGAGCACAAATCCAGCCACACATCTGTGTTTCCATCAATAAGCGCTAGGTTCTCGGCTTGCAGGTCCCAGCCGCCGTATTTGTTGTAGTAGTGCAGGGCAGGCGTGGCGGGGATGCTGTTGAAGCGGCCGGAGGGAAAGGCCCAGGTGCACCATTGTTGGGTGTAGGGGATTTGGACGGCGCGGGAGAGGAGAGAGGGACCCATGGCGGGGGCGACTTGGTAGCCGCCGGATTCGGAGCAGGTGGAGTAGAGGTAGGAGCGTGCGGCGCTGTTTGTTACGTCTGCGTAGTAGGTTTGGTTTTGGGTGCTGAAGCAGCCGGGGTCGGTGCTGTCGATGCGGCCGCTGGTGCACATGGGGAGGAGGGTTTGTTTGATGTAGTTTGCATAGTTGCCGAGGCCCGTCCAGGCTTCGCCGTTTGTGTACTTGGCGAGGGCTGTGTCGACGCTGCTGATGTTTTCCGGAGGCGAGGGGTTTGTGACGTTTGAGCAGAAATTCCAAAAGTCGGAGGAGCCGTAGAGGGGGGACCAGTTTAGTTCTTGCCAGGTGTTTGTGGGGTAGTTCATGGGACCGCCGATGGGGAAGGCAATGGTCATGGCGAAGTCGCCTAGACTGGAGAGGGACCCGAGGCCAAAGACTTCTTTTACGGCTTGGATGCCGGCTTTGTTGTCGGACCAGATGAGGTTGTCGATTTTGTCGATGATGTTGACGATGCGGGATACACAGTCGGCTGGGGCGTATTTCATAATGGGGGTGTACCATTGCGGGTATTCGAGGAGTGCTTGTACGGTGGCACTGCTGCCAATTCCTCCTGCAAACTTGTCGTTGTACGTCTTCATGGTAAAGGCAGTATGGGCACCGGCGAGCGAACCACCGTACATGATCCAGGGAACGTCCGGTCCACTGAGGCTGGCATTGACACCAGGGAACGTAGCATGTTCTCTGAAGTAAGCATTGTCGGCAATGGCTACTTCGCATTAGTCCATGCAGTAACTTGAACAACGCACACCAAACTTACTCTGCTCAGTAGTCAAGAACCTCAATTCATCCGTCGTACTGGTATTGAACGGATAACTCTCGCCATAATACCGATTTTCCAAAATCACACCTAGCCCATTGAATTTCTCCATCATAATCTGAATGACTATTTTCAACTTCATCAGCTCTTTTTTTTTCTACCCAAAAGATACCGTAACATTCGACAAAAACTTACTTCCAGTCTGCAAATTAGAAAACCTCGACTCTCCACTCGTCTCACCACCAATATAGAGAAAAACCGGGCCTCCAGGCTTATAATACGATGAATCAAAAACTAAATGCCCAGAATATTAGCCTCTCTCCCCCTATTTCCATAATCAAGTATATCCCCGTAATAGGGGCAGAAAACTTACAATATCGCTGCTTGAACGTAGCATTCGTATGCGGTACATAGCGGCTGCTCTCAGGAAAATGGTCAATCTGCCCCAAATCAGCACACATCCTTTACATACTACAAACCAACCCACACAGAAGAAAACCATCAAAAAAACATACAGGCATATCAATCGTATGCGGCGCATACGCCTCCTTCGCAGCCCTTTTGCTCGTCCATCTTGGTGCAGCAGACGCGCTTACACCCACACCCACACCCAAAGCCGCCAACCCACCAATCAACGTTCGCAGAACCTTCATCTTGAATTCCAACCCGAGTAACAACACCAAAGAAGGTTCAATCACATGAAAACCCGAGATAAACTCATCAAATACGATACGTGGCACCAACACACTCTTCATATACCTACTCCGCCAGACAGAGTTCCCGGATACAGAGTAACGTACGGAAGAACTACGCTTACGAAAAGTGGGGCTGCTGCAGATGGCACTAGGCAGGAAGAGGCAGTTGGGTACAAAGCTTGGTTAGGCTTGGGGAAGCTTGATCGGTTTAGGAGGGGGTTATGACGACTGCTTGCTTATGTAGAGAACTAGTCTATTTGCTTACGAGCGTTATCTGGGCGATATGGTGGGAGGTTGGGTTGGAGACCGAAGCTTTTTACGCTGTTGCCTGGGGGGTTTCTTTTTCAGCTTTGTTGCCTTTGCCAAGATGGATTTGGGGAAGTGGTGTGCTGGGCATCGTTTTTACTCAAGTGCTGCAAACATCTGAAGTCTGCTGCTGTGAACATGTTCCTACCTTCTCAGACTAGCTGCTAGCTTATCTTTGGCATGCAGTGGGGGCAGTCAGTGCGTAAGGCCGCCGATGGTCAATGCCAGATAGTACTACCGATTGGGATACGTGCTCGTACTCGTGAAAGACGTGATCCTTCAGAACATCTAAATGCCTCACACATGAAAAGCCGTAAGTATTTTTATCGTGACGATGCAGCTACACATATTATTAATCCGTATCCGTACACAGATGTCCTTCATTCGAGACTCTCGCTCGTCGGCCGGATAAGCATACCAGCCTTCACATATGTCTGATCTGTAGCTTCCATCTGTTTGATACTCTCCTCGCCAGTCACCCAGGCACCACTTCCCTCCCTACCCTTGATCTTGTTCACAAATTCTTCAAGCATGTATCGATAAGTAGGCCACCAGTCCTGACCTTTATTCTCTCCGCCCATGCCATCAGGCCATGTGTATGCTTTCAATTTGTCTGTGGTCTTCTCTTCTTTGGCTATTTTGCGGGTAGAAGGGTAGAAGAAGGTGGTCGTAGTAATAACATCAATGCGATGCCATACATGTGGACCCATGAAGCCCCATAAGATAATCGTCTTCTGCTTAGACCTCTCAAAGCCATCTTTAACCTCGAGCGTCTCGGGCCGTAAGTGTACAGTCACCGTGGCCAGCATGTCTTGGAAACTGGGCCAGTTGGATGTTAGCCATGGAAACCAGTACCCACCCCTCTTACCCAAGTCTGCAGAAATATGACCTTTCCCGCCGTTTGGAAAGGTGTAAGTAGCCACCATGGCTTGGTCACACCGCTGATCAAAGGGTTGTGATATGAGGCGAGGCGTTGCAGAATTCACTTCTATGGGCTCAGTGCCGAACACGCCTCGTACTGAGGACAGCGTGTAATGTCCTAAATCCATGGCAGTACCGCCAGCAAGATTGTAATCGAACCTGATATCTGTACCGGGGAAAAGACCGGCGGGTACTCCAGCACGCGCATCTACCCTCTCGACGAGGTTCTTGTCGAATTGAGCAAGAAAGAGGTGCCATGCTGGATGGAAGCGGTAGTGACTTGCTTCGACAAGCACTGGGGCGTTTGGGGCGCTGAGCAGAGGGTGACGAAAGAGTGAGTGTGCCTCTTGCGCATTGGAGACGGACGGCTTTTCGAGTAGCACGTGCTTTCCAGATTTCAGCGCGGCAAGCGTCCATTTGTAGTGCAGGCCATTGGGTAGCGGGTTGTATATACAGTCAATTGACGGATCATTAATGAGTGCTGTGGTGTGTTAGTGACTATGCAAAATGCCAACGAACTGTTGGATTTCCATCAAGAGATAACTTGTAGAGAGAAACACACCTTCATAGCTATCATGAACGATAGGAATATCCCATCGTTTTGCATAAGCCTCTGCCTTCTTTCTCTCCCGTGCTGCAACTGCAACAACGATGACGTCCGCATGAGAACGCGCTTGGATGATCAAGGCCTGCGGACTGTTTCACTTACGAGCTTAGCTCCGGAAGCCAATCAAAGTCAAGTGAGTAGTGGAGATGAGATACTAGGAGTGAACATACGCAATCGCGGCAGCCCCTAAAATCCCAAAACGAAGGGCGTCGTCATTCTTCTTTACCGGCCTACGTCCGCCTGCCCACTCGCTAAACTCTCCGAGGTAATTCAACCAGTCGACAAGCCCCATGATTGGTGATGGTCGCAATGGCGAGTTGAGAAGCACATGAAGGGAGATGAAGATGTTTCGTTTTGTTTTGTAGTTAATGCTGCATCGTAGACGCCTGGAGCGGGGTTACGCCCCGTTCATAACTAACTAGTCCACATGCGGCTACACAGATTACTGAGCAATCGCTACCAAAGTTGCTGGGGCTATTCAGAGAATACGGCATTGCTGTCAATATTGGTCTAGTTTCCCAGTTCGTACTTTTCAGGGTCTACAAGCACAAGCCTCGCGTTGCGTGCTGGGGTGTGGCTGTGCGTACTTTGGCGCTATTGGTACCTCGGCCTGAATTATCCCCAACATCAGGCCATTTCCCCTGGTGGCATCCAGAAATAGATGGTTAATGTAAAGCACGCGGCATACCTGGCGGACGATCAGGGTATCGTAAAATGTGGCTCTATAGTAGTCGTAATATAACGCCAGGCAAACACTTTAATCAGAACCCGGCCTTGAGCATGTTATACATAGTAGCTGTGATGAAGCGTGGGGGCCAACCGCATGCGTGTGGTGGGTGCCTTATTATTATTACGCAGCGATACCATATACCTCATCCGGCTCGAGGCATAATAGCAATAGTGTGGCAGTCATGATGTGGACGCGGCCATGTCCTGGATCGGTGGAGATAGGCAGATGTCAAGCGCTACAAGCCGGCCACGGACTCCAGGGCCTCCAGAACCTCCAGGGCCCTGGCTAATGAGGACGAGGCCTTGCCAACAAAGGACGGCGGCATTTTTGTTCGTCCGACTACGGAATACGCAGCACGGCCTTTTGGATGCGAGAACGAGTCGAGGTCCGTAACGTCACGGCCAAGGCAAGTCTGAGGCATAGCGGCTTCGTCGCCCGTGTATTTAGACTTTTTGTCAGGCAGGCCAGGCCATGTTAGGACGCAACCGGCAGAAGGACGGCAATACGGAGGCAGTCAGTAGCTTGCGGCCGGAGAGGCGTGAGCGACTCGTGAGGGCGAAGAGGGCGAAGAGAGCGTTCCTCAGGCGCGTTTCAGCTGTGAGTCGCGGTGGCTCGAGATGCCGTATTGCCTTGCATGAACATGGCGTTCAGGAGACTTGTGTATGATCGACGGGCGCTCCACGCACAGGTACAGACAGGCGCTGCTGACGCACATGTGCCTGGCAGCCTGCGAAACAGATTGCGCAACCGAGGTGTGTGTGCACTGTGAGGCACAGCCACTGTATACTCGGGAGTAGGAGTAGCACATGCACAGTGCACACTCCGCAAGCGCCCGCCAAATCACGTGTTTTGGATATAGCGATGTGCACACGACGCTATCCACACGGCGGTAGGATCGCCTCGATGATGTCAAGATTGAGATGCAACGGAGATTTGGCCGGACACGGAAAAATTTACGACTGGCGGCGCAGGGTGTGCGGAGGACAGAGTGGGATAAAAAGTAGTGCGCCGAGGGCCGACAAGCGTTGCTGATGGTCCGGAGACGATGAATACCGGTAGCGTGATTGGGTTCTATCTGGGGGAGAGATGATGTTGTTGGCTACGCGGTATGATGCGGCTCGCTTAATCCCACGATGCCTGGCACCGGCGGTCACAAGATGGACAACGATGATTGCTTCAGACGGCTACGCAGCGGTGAGCAAGCTCGCGGCGTAACAGTGGAAACTTTTGCTAGAGCGGGCGGCGGCAGTTGCAGACTCCAACGGTCTTTTGCTAGCTTCGTCCTATCAGCTATTGCAACTCGTTCCCGCCCACCTGGTTCTCTGACTAGACAACGGCCAAATAGCGACTCGCAACGGCGTCCGTGTTGAGACGACGGCAGAATTTTCTGGGTATTGGATTATACTTGGTACTGTACATACTCTACACCGCTAACTGTGAGTCACAGAGGAGCCGTGGGGAGAGCAAATGACGATGGCGCTGAATAGCGTCAAGTAGGCCCTTGATTCGACTGCAGCCCGCAATCCACAGTCCAACGCAGAGCATAGACCCATGATCTACAATGCAGAACGTGGCAGGTGTGGGTGTGAAATTGTGCATGTTGAGTCAGAAGGGATCTCTGCCAGGGATACAGGATAGGGCAAGCAGTCCAGTATACGGGAAGGAGGTGAAGTTGGGCGAAAAAGACCACTGCAGCTTTACGGAGTACTGTAGTGTGTAATCCACACGTATGATGCCAGGTATGCAGAAGGCGTCAGGCTAGCTATACTAGGCACTTGTGACTTGACGTCTGACTGACACTGCCCACGTCGCACCTGAACGAACAGACGAGGACACGCCACTGGAGAAGCGAGCCCCAAGAACAGATTGGCCCGTGTGTTTTACGTACTGCACACCAGAGGACGTTGTAAGGCATGCATCAGACCGGTATTCCATGCAGCCCAAGTACGAAGTTCAGTAGCCTTGTGCCAATTGCTTGCTACCAATAATACGGCATGCACGGGAGGATCGAACATGGGAGCGGACGTCTAGGGTCTCATTGGCCAATCGCTACTCTAACGTCAGCCATGTACCAAGTACTGCGTATTATTGCTGAAACGTTAGAAAAGACACTTTCGGACAACAGTCGGTATTCACCGTCGGAGGTAAATGTTGCTGCGTGTCCGATTGAGTGTGTTTCCGGCCTGCGGCTCCGAACCATCAAGACACACACTCAGCGCGCGGACATGGTGGTGGTGATGGTGGTGTGTGGCTGGCTTAATAATTTGGTGTGGACGGACCCGCTCGGAGGGATGGCGCATTGGCGTCGGACTGCGGCGCAGGCAGGCGGCTTCTATCTACCTAATACCACCTAGGTACTTAAAGCCTAACCGCCCGACGCGCTGTTTGCGCTTTCCCAACCGCCTCCAAACGCCTCATATCACGTTTTGAACATGCAGGCAGACGGACGACCGACAGCTGTGGGGGTTGTCGAGTTTGATTGTCCTGCTTGAGCGGTGTAGCCGTACAATGCAAGCCGGGGGCTGCAAGAAGTTGGTACAGTAGACAAGATATTACCTACGCCAGCTAGCGTAACATACAGTAGTCGCAGTACCTCCTTCGCCTAGCCATGCATCACTTGGCCGCTCGACTTGCCCAGGGTCATCTGCCACAGCTGGTAAACCTAGCATGGCTCCCTGGGAGCTCTGCACTCGTGCCTGAACGGGACTTCCGTCCTAAACGAGTGCAACCGAGTTGAGCAGCAAGCAGCTGCCCTGCTACATATTACCGCGCGTTCAAGAGGGTGCGAGATTATAATCGCTTGCTAAAAGCGGCCCTTCCCAGGACAAAAGGGCGCCAAGTATCATCGTTCCTGCACAAGCCGGGTTGCTGCCGTGACATCTCAGGCGAACTGGTCACGCGCAAGGTTTCGGTCGTAGCGAGCCAGGAGCAACGCCCTGGCAAAGGAGGACCCCAGGCAAAGGAGAGGAGGACCCAGGGTTCAGACGAGGGTCTAGTATTGGCTCACTGCTCGACTTGTCACGAATACGTCACACAGCGCTCGCTTGTGGTGGTGGCAGAGCTTGTCATGTACATGTGCCTAATTGTGGAGGCTGACGAGGCATACCTTCTCAAAGGACGGTGGGGTGGATCCTGTCACCACCATGTGCCCTAGCGGATAACCATGGCAGATAACAACGAGGTGTGTGGACGGGAACTATCGTGCGGGCTGACCACCGATTAACACTGGTAGCCGAACACCTGGTGCTTGTACCCCCAATCACACCGACAGCCAAAAACAGCCAGTATTAGAGTCATCGATTATCATATCAGGCTTACCATTATCAGAATATCTCCGAATGCTGATGCTGCTGCTGCGTCGTCTGTCTGACTTGCATCCACGTTTCACTTTGTGCAATAGAAGACGATAATGTAAGAGTGGGCGATCTTAGTAGATCAAACAATTAATGCTATGGGACAATATTGGGTATTCCTCCAGGCTATGATGCCGCCAGACCAGTAACAAAACTCCGTAAGCTGATAAAGCTATGATGCACAACCGGCTCCCAATCGCCTTGTATCGCATGTCCAAAAAAAAAGTAAAACGCTCATTATTACAGGTAGGTAAGGGGTGCCAGATATTGGAAAAGGCGTCTATAGTGAGAAAATTCGTTCCGTTCACCCGAGCCAGCGTGTGTGGGATATGCAAGCGTAGCCATGAACCGATGACTAGCTATACCCGGCAGATGCGCCAGGGTCGCATGTTTCGGGACGTCGTGGGCACCATGTGTTGGAGTCGCATGTACCAGTGTCGAGACCACCGCCAGTGCGTGCGTAGATTGCCTTTAGCCGGAGATGGCGTCAAATGACAGGTTCTGGACCTGAGGCACGAGGTGCGTCGTACTGGATGCAGCAGATGCTCTGCATGATGGCGACATTCCAAGTCGTTGATAAGGAATTAGAATGGTGTAAGGCGGATAAGGATATGTAGTCGATATCGATGTTGAGCTGCCAAATCAAATATGAGAGACATGAAGGTGATTGTCTATTTGGACTTGGATGGGACCGGAGGAAGAGGGCAAGTTGGTGGTGGGCCAGGGCACGGTGGGAGGTTGTTTGATGCCATGTTGGACTCGCTGTAGGTGAGGGCGGCCATTGTATGAGTGTGTGTTTTGTTGATTGGGTTGCGAGTTGTTGTAGAGGTTGTTGTTGTTGTTGTATAGTGGTAGTTGTAGTAGTAGTTGTTGTTGTTGTTGTTGTTGTTGTTGTTGTTGTTGTGGATGGTAGTAGAATCGTTGATCTAGATGTGGTCGTTGATGTGGTCGTGGTAGAAGACTGCAGAGATGTGTGTATACTCTTCGTGGTAGTCGAGGTTGGTGGATGATGAAACAACTTCTGGTGGTGGTGGGGGACTCAAGGCATTTATGCTTGTGCTCAGATTGCAGAGGCCCAAAATGTCGGTCAGAGCTACGTACCTTGACGATGGTGTGTAATGGCACTAGGCAGCGCATGGCACGGTCCAAGCGGTGAAAGAGGCGTTGGGCTGATGAGCAAGAAAGGGGTGGCTCCTGGCGTGTGCATGAGCTAAAGCACGGCGAAACATCGCTGATCCTGGTCAGATAATGAGCAGGGGTCAGAGGAAACACGAACCTGCGCGTTACCGGCGACGGCTTGCCGTTTCATCAGCCTCGTGACCGTATGAAGATCAGCTTGATCCAGTCATGTCGCAGTTTGGCCCCCTCGCGGGACGTCGTTCGTACAACGCATCATGGCTGGTGGGCTGGTGCAAAGCAGCGGGACGCAGCGGAGGGCGCATAACGGGGTGGGAAATACCTCTTCACGAGTCTGACATCACCTGTTGATCCATGACCGTGTACCGTGTGTGTCGGCGACGTGTTAGTCTGATTAATCGACATGGCTAGTGCAAACGGTCGTGATAATTGAAACATAGCCCTCCTTTTCGAACCCGCCTAGTGTGCAGGGCTGCTGGCCGTCGCCACCGCAGGTTCGGCCTGCCAACTTTTTGCTGGTGGGAGGGTTTGCCTGCAAAAGCTTCAGGAACAGACTGCGCTCGGTCGCCCTACCCGTGCGTGTCAGAATTAGCTCCTGACACAGCGACAAGCAAATTTCGGTCGCACAATTTGCGACGTCGCCTATTTGCCCGCCACTGGCACTTAACACTATGCCCACTATGGTCTATGCCCATGCTGCCCACTATGCCCACCGTCTTCGAGCGCAGGACGGAGATCTAGCGCCCCCATGCTCACCTTCTCCCGTGCTTCTCCCAAGCTTCCATTGTAATTTCATTTGGTCACACCCCTAGAATTTTCCTCTCTCCACTGCGGGCTGCTGGTGCCCGTGCTGGTGACAGTCTGGTGCACCAGCCCCTCTTTGCTTCTTACACCGTCAAGTACTCCGTAGCTGTGAGCAAAGCGCCCGGCGAAAAAAAAGTGCGAGTTTAGTTTTTGGCCCTCGGTCACGTAGGTTGCAAATCACATACGCAACCATGTCATGCTTATTTTTGTCTGCCTAGCCTGCCTGTCGGCCGCCTTTGTGCGATTCGTGCTAATCCCGGCCTTGCGCTTGTGTCAAGGCAGACGCCCGGCGACCGTCTATGCCCTGCTTGCCCTTTTCCCTCCGTCGATCTTCAGTGGCTGGCAGTGGGCTGCTCGATAAAGGTTATACCGCAAGGTCGGCTGGTCCGGAAGAAGAGAGCACCTAATCCTCCCGTGTCGCAGCCTCTACGGTACTTGCCCAGTAGGCTTACAGCTGGCCACAATTCCACGTGGGCCGCCAAGCTTCGTGTTTGAGCTTGCAAAAGCGTTTGTTTGATTTACATTCGCAATATGTCTCTACCGCCCCTCAGTCTGCCCTAATCGGGGACCATGACTGATCGCCAAAAGCAGATGGATGCGCTGAAAGAAAAGAAAAGACACATTGCGCCATGCACGTGTCAAGATCCGTAAGCGATCTACAGGGGCAGCCGTTGTATCAAAGCGTGTAAAGAAAGAAAAAGATACTGCATCGTCCTTACCACTGTCACCCTTCGGTAGTTCAGGCTCAACCCTACAAAAAATACTTACCGTTTCAGAGAGGTGGAGCAGGCATGCGCTGCTGTTACAGATCAATGCAGAAGTCGTGCGACGAAATCGGAGATAATGCTCCCACCAGTCGACGTTTAGGGGCTGGTAAGCGTTCCAGCAGAGCGGACGACGCGGAGAGGCGAGAAGGCCGAGCGTTCACTCGGTCTGCCGTTAATTGACAGCTCACCAGATCGGAGCCGCGCCCACGGGAAGTCGCTTGACCCATCAGCCTGAGGCTGAAGTATCATCTGCTTACTGTCATGCCACACACAAACCATTGCCATGGCGCACATCTACTGTACCGCAACTTTCCATTCTTGGCTGCCTTTCTGCCCTGTCCCGCCGTTTCCACCATCTCACGAGATCAATAAGCCTCCCTATTACCTGTACAGCAGGGACTACCTACGAGAACAATCATCTCGCACCCAAAACCAAAAAAGTATTGCGTATTGGCATTGAACTCTATTCGCCGGCTCCGCACATGTCGTCGCAACTCTGTCGATCAATGCGTCACCGCTTCAAAGGATCTCCGATGTAGGCGCATCTTTCGCCTATCGTAACAGTAAGATTATCAACATTGTCGTTGTCAGCAGATCTATTCTGATGTGGGAAGTCTGGACGCGCTGCTGCAGGCACGCGCAATGCAGTCGCACAACGTGTGGCTTGCGCTGCTCATACCCCAAAGCGAGAAGTGTAGCGCCACATAGTCTTGGGGCCGGCGAGTCCGGGGCACTAACCTGGTTGCTTTGGCGACATGATTTCCAAAGAAGACACATCGGCATTGGAGAAGCTTTGCTCCACATACGCACCGCGCTGGCATATCATATGCCAAGGGCGTTGTAATGGTGAAGCCATGTACCTCAGCACCCCTAATGCAGCCAGAACGCGCCGAAAACGTACCAAACTGCCTTCAATTCATTGCCGTGAACATTGTGTCTTTGCCGTGTACGCCAGCTGTATCACACTATCCCCCTGAACCGTGCCTCTGGTACGCTTACCAAGGCCCTACTAAGACAACGATTACTTCCTATTATCCTACACATAACTCGCAATGGGCAGCTCACTGACCGCATCACATATTCTCCGGGCTATGAATATACCGGCCGCCTGAGGTTGCACCAACGCACACCCGTTACACAGATGCCGGCGCAATCATTCCGTGCAATCAAAAGCACAGTGCGTTCGCAGAGAAGGTAGTATGAAATGAAGCCATGACGGCCAAGAGTCCGGCCAATTGTACCCGTGTGGTTATTCTTGGCTTTGGTGTCTGGAATCATTTGGGAGAAAAGCCTGGGTTGTACCTTGTTCCGACGAGAGTAATGCAATCAACGGATACGATTGAGATTTCATACGGCGTCCTCATCATCGTCCAGGGACTCTGCCACGGCTTGTGTGGATACCCAATTTTCTAACATTGCCTGGCTGGATGTAACACCGCTTGCTCCTGCTGCGTTCCGTACGTTACGGCGCTTGACGACCAGACACAGGATACGACCGTATATACTGAAGCCATCGTATGATGTATTCAAGCCAAGTTTCTTCTTGTCGCCCTCTAATGCGTCCTCATCTCCATCCTCTGTCCTATCAGTTTTGCGCGTCTTGCTCTTCAGCTGTCCGGGAGAGGGCTCGGGAATAAACAAATCAGAGCCCTCGCTGTCGCTGAGTGATTCTGCACCTCGATTAACCCTTGTAGACCTTTTGCGTGTTGAGCGCCTAGATTGCTTTTCCGGTACGCTGGCTTCAGGAATATCATTGAGGTCAATGTCCTCCTCTTCTCTGATCACTATGGGTTCTACGTTATCTTCATGGATAACGTGTGGCTTGTCGCTAGTTCCCGCTGTCAGCCAGTTGGTGAGTTTACCCGAGTTGCTTTGGATCCGAGGCTTGTCTTTGAACACTTTTTGTTTCGTCAGAACCGAATGTCGGGAAGAGAGTTCCGTCAGGAATATTGAAACTTCAAAATCGTCTGACGGAAGGTTAGCTGGGGTAATTACGGACATGTTTGTTTCAAAGATGATCACGCCATGCGGCTTACCTTCGACCACCACATCCTTTACTCCTCTTCTCTTTCCTTTGGAGCCACCCCGGCCTTTTCCTCGCTCATTTTCTTCTCGAAGCTTGGGCAGTACAAGCGGCCGTATAGCTTGTATTACACGTGGCAAAGCTGGGTTGTCGCGTTTCAGCAGCCACGCTTCTGCGTCCGCAGGCTGATCTAGATAGATACGAATTTCCAGGACAGAGTATTTCGTAATTCGCAAGTATCGGCGGAGAGGAGCCATGCTGCAAATTCGAAGGACCTTGGATAAATGCTCCGGCGCCGACGGTGTTTGATGGCTGATGACCATCGGTTGTTGAAATCGGGCGATGATGCGTGATCACGTGCCAGCGTTCCGACGCTAGTTCCGATCGGCATGTGCAGAAGTTCGTTCAGACGCTGCGGAGAGTGGGTGGCATCGCACGCACACAACACATTGCAACGCAGTGAAAGACATGGTGCTGGCGCTTCACGTATGGGGACCAGCGTTTGGCCTCCCCTCGATAGAGCCCGAATGTATAGCCACGATTGCCTACTGCCAGCGCGTCATTCCGAAGGGAGAATGGACATTAGCCGCCGAGCATGATCCCACAGTTGGGGTGACAGGTACATACACTCATTCCTCCTCGGACGGGGTTGGACCTGACTCGGCACAGAAAGCTTGCCGATTCTATTTGACGACGATGTTGCAACGGCATCCGGTTTCGAGGACATTGTCGCATATCTCCGCAACCATCCTGCTGTCACAGATGACCCTGATGGAGGTCTCTCCAGTCGGCAGCGAACGGACAGGACTGCGTAAGCGCTTCCAAGTTCTAATGGTGAAAGTTCTCTCATTGATTACGCAGTTTCATAACGTTCCTCCAGTCTACAGCTACCCCTCTGATTGACTTGTCGCTCTACGTCTCTGCCGAGAACTACAATACTACGACCTCGTCGGCATATACTGCGATACTACCCTGGTATGCCAACTATACAGTTCCACCGAAGCGACGGGAGTTGGCGAGAACAAGGACGGCACACATGGGGTTGAGCAGTTTAGACGTGGACACAACAGCCGAGGACGGGTTTGTACCAGGTCGAGGAACTGCGTCGTCAGAATATGAGGCTGCCAAACGAGCAGCTGGCATACCCACCGAAAGCAAGCCCAACACTCAATTGAGCATTGGACGCAGCAAGGGCCTGACAGGTCTCTTGGGTGGCCAATTATACGCCGCTCGTTTCAAGTTAGATGCTCTTTCGGCAGACCTTTTGGACCCATTGTCGGATTTGCTGGGGAGGCATGACTATCTCCTTCACGGAGAAGAGGCTTCCAGCTTGGACTGTCTTGCCTTTGGGTATCTGTCTCTACTGATATACCCACCAGTGCCCCAGGCATGGCTGAGGGAGACGATCAAGATGAAATACCCCCGCATTGGGGCGTACGTACACAAACTTCACGGAGATCTGTTCCACAACGATGAGGTCAGCCCTGCTGAAGTGTGGTCCATTTCGAACAGCACCACGAAAACGCATCGCTCTCCACTGCTGCCGTGGGTAGCAAGATCAGAAACGTTTGGTTCGAAAGCATTGGCTAGCGCAAAGGAAGTTGTGGGAAGCATTCCTGGCATATCTAAGCTTTCGCAACGATCGACTGCCGTAGCAGTGTCGCAGTGCACCAAATCCGAACTTCCGTCTCCCTTGGTGGTCAACAGTCTTGTTGGCGTCGCAAGCGCATTCGCAGTGGGATTAGCGGCTCTGGCTATTCACCATCGCCGGTCGCCGCGGGAGGGCGAGCTCATCTTCTGGGCTTTGCGCGCGAACGGTGGATTGGGCGAGGCTGGGAGCATGCTCGGTGCGTTTGCGGAACAGCTCCATGCCGGAGCGCCATATTCCCAGTTTTAGACGTACATAATGCATCAGTTCCAAGTCAAGGTAGCCAGGCGATAGTACATATTCCGTATTTCGATAGCCGCAAGTGCAAAGCGAGTCACATCGGCCGGAACGCAATTGGTTGATTGGCGCCAATAGCTTTCAAGCCCCCTCGCCCCAAACTAGATTAGCCGTAAGCAGGGAAACCACTGCCGGCATGTCGGGCTGCGTAGCCTGCGTAGCACCCTTCTTTGAATGAAAGTGCATATGATGCAGGAGAAAGATGGTCAGTGAATGGTGCAGCGCAGTAGCACAGGGGCATGTAGTATGTACTAGTCAAGCAATGCCAACCCTCGCCAGGGTATCGTGGACAGTGTGGAGGATGTGCCTGCCATCTGCCATGAGGGCCAGGGGAGCGGGCGAGCCCGAGAACATGATCGCCGTACAGAGTGGGGCAGAGCGAGCGATGGATACGTCATCGCATCGCCGCGCCCTTTAACAAAACGTCCGTCTCACTGCGACACATCCGCGCCTTCCACGACGATACCCCATATCCTGAACCTTGACAAGACTCACAAAACACATCCCTACATCAAGATGCACCGAACGTACAGCATGCGCCAGTCGCGCGCGCCTACCGCGTCGCAGATTCAGAGCCCCCCGCCTCCCGCCTCTTCGACAAAGAGCGGGCGCTTCTTTGGCAAAGCTAACATCGGTACGGCCATTTCACTTCCTCAATGCCATGTCTCTAGTGCTAACATGCCCTCTTCTCCCCAGGCCACACGTTCCGCCACAAGTCCGCCGGCGCATTTGGACCCGATCTTGCCAAGAAGCTGTCCCAACTCGTCAAGATGGAGAAGAACGTCATGCGCAGCATGGAGCTGGTCTCTAGGGAGCGCATGGAGGTCGCAGTATGTTTGTGCACCATTGCATGCAACAAGACCATGTTGTACTAACCGCTCATGCAGCAACAACTCTCTATTTGGGGCGAGGCTTGCGATGATGACGTCTCTGATGTCACCGACAAGCTTGGTGTCCTCATCTACGAGATTGGCGAGCTTGAGGACCAATACGTCGATCGTTATGACCAGTACCGCGTGACTATCAAGAGTATTCGCAACATCGAGGCCTCTGTCCAACCCAGCCGCGACCGTAAGTTGTACTTGTACACCCTGTTTTGACTAAGCTTAAAATGTTGCAGGCAAGCAGAAGATCACAGATCAGATTGCTCAGCTAAAGTACAAGGAGCCCAACTCCCCCAAGATTGTTGTGCTTGAGCAAGAGCTTGTCCGCGCTGAGGCCGAGTCTCTGGTTGCTGAGGCCCAGCTTTCGAACATAACTCGTGAGAAGCTCAAGGCAGCCTTTACTTATCAGTTTGATGCAATGCGAGAACACTGCGAGAAGTTGGCCATTATCGCCGGCTACGGAAAGCACCTTCTCGAGCTCGTCGATGATACTCCAGTCACTCCTGGAGAAACTCGCCAGGCATACGACGGCTATGAGGCCAGCAAAGCGTATGTGTTTCCATGCCATTATCTTAAATGTCTTCACTAAAACGTTACAGTATCATCCAAGACTGCGAGGATGCTCTTACCAACTGGGTTTCCCAGAACGCCTCCGTCTCTGCCAAGCTCTCTCAGCGATCGCGCACTCTTTCCCAGCGCCGCCGCAACCGTAACCACAGCGAGGGTGTCGACCTGTCGGGCCAAGACCAGGCCCTTGACAGGGAGTCTGGTCTCTGGATCCCCGCCTCAGAGCATCAAGGTAACAGCTATGAGGACCGTGAGGACCTTGACGATGACATCAATTCCACCATTGCTAGCGAACACCAGCGTGGTCGGGAGGACGAGAGGATTGTTGCCGCTTAGACGTCTTATTGACAGGTTGAGCAGTATTCCACGCTTTGTCAACTAATAGTCCGTCTTGGCAAGGATCGACGTTGTATACCCCTGACGAGGTGGAAGGTAGTACTGCCGAGTCCGATCCAACTTACTATTCTCCCGTGGCTTGGGCCATGTGAAGGTCTCTGATATGTTCTTGGATATCAACCGCATTCACGATTTTCATGATCCGGTACGTTCGTATAGGCAAGTTGTAGTAGTACAGTAATGAACCAATCTCTACATGCTTACATCATTATATATGCATTGTCTTGACTCATGCATTGCCCTGTGCAGCCTCACGACCGGGTTCCCCAAATTAGCATCCCTTGGACCCATCGTTCATTTGCCGATAGCCCACTTTCGGCGGGTGGAAGGTGCCCCGCGTTACTACCTTGGTTATAGTGCGGGGTAGTGATGGTGGACGTCAATGGCCGAGGACGGCGATTTCACCGGCCAAGAAGATTCGCATGAGGGTAAATGGCTTCTGGGCATGACGTGTACAGGATGAGTACTATAGAGAGAAGGAGTTCCGGTCATATTACGACGTCTACTGTTGTGCCTACTACATTCACTTGACCAAATAAGAAAGAGCAGAAAAAAAAACGTAAGAAGTCTAAGAGAAGGAAGTTACCATCACGAAACTTGGCAGCAGCGGTGAACCGACTGTTTATATCCAAAACATACAACACGTCAATCTCCCATCCCTCCTCCTCTCTTCACCTTCCCTTTGCCAAACACAACATCAAACACAACATCAAACACCAACCATACCAACAATGTCATCCAAACCCGCAGTTGGTTTCTGCGGCCTCGGCCTTATGGGAATGGGCATGGCAACCCATCTCGTCAAGCAAGGCTACCCTGTGACCGGCTTCGACGTGTACCAGCCTACGTTGGAAAAGTTCAAAGCAGCAGGCGGCACGCCCTCGTCGTCGCTCTCCGAGTCTGCAAAAGACAAGCCATTCTACGTTGTCATGGTCGCCACGGCCATGCAGGCGCAACCTGCCCTCTTCGACAAAGGTGGCATCGTGGCTGCGCTGCCAAAGGGTGCAACGCTCTTCCTGTGCTCCACCGTACCGAGTGCATATGCAAAGAGCGTGGAGAAGATGTTGGTTGATATTGGTCGCTCGGATATTCTCTTTATTGATGCACCTGTTTCTGGGGGTGCGGGAAGAGCAGCAGCAGGTACTTTGTCCATCATGGCGGGCGCCTCTGCTGCAGCGTTTGAAAAGGGGACCGAGTTGCTACAGGAAATGGCTGCGCCGTCGAAGCTGTATCTGGTTGATGGCGGTGTTGGCGCAGGTAGCAACATGAAGATGGTGCATCAGGTACTAGCTGCCGTGCACGTTCTGGCGCTCAATGAAGCCCATGGGTTTGCGGCGCGCCTGGGGCTCAATGGCAAAGATGTGCTGGACAAGGTTGTGGGGAGTTCGGGTTGGAGTTGGATGTTTGAGAATCGGAGTGAGAGGATGCTCAAGGAGGATTACTTCCCCGGCGCGAGTGCTGTGACGATTATCCTAAAGGATACGGTATGTTGTTTCCCGCACTTTTGGTTCTTCTTCAAGCCCATACACAGACACACACACATTTTCAGCGTTTTTGCAAGTCGACGGATGTACTGATATGAACGACAGGGTATCATAACAACAATGGCCCGCGAAGTAGGCTTCCCAGCAACAATGTGCTCCGTCGCGGAACAAGTCTACTTCCAAGCCGTAGACCGTGGCCTCGGCGCTAACGACGACGGAGGCATCGTGCGTCTCTGGACAACAGACCCCGTCGCAAACGTCAAATGTACCCTCTCTGCCGAGGTCAAGGAAGCCAAACTCCAGCGCGTCGTCGACCTACTCACAGGCATCCATCTCGTCGGCGCTGCCGAATCACTCTCGCTGGCCAAGCACGTCGGCATCCCTCTGCGGCAGGTGTACGAAGTGGTGGGTGACGCGGCGGGTGCAAGTACCATGTTCAAGGAGGCGGGCAAGAAGATGATTGAGGTCCTGGAAGCCAAGGCGGATGGAAAGGGGAAGGAGCTGGATGGATACGCTGAAGCGTTGAAGATGGCGCTTGAGGAGGCGCAGGCGGCTAGGTGTCCTGTTTACCTGGGTACGGCGGCTTTCGACGTCTTGTTGCAGACGAAGAGTGAGCTGAGTCTGGCGGCATTGTTGAAGTACTATGCATCATAGGGGGTGTGATTAGACCAAGTGGTAGCTTTTTCTTCTGGCGGTGAACAGATGAACTTTATCGTAAAAAAGGCTTTAAGCTACGTAATGAGAACAATGTGCCAATGAGCACACGGCTATGAGGAAATCAATCAATCTGCATTTTCAAATAATGCTCACAGTGATACCCACCTCCTCTTTTGCCGTTCACTGTAGACACAGCGGCCTGCTCACGTCTACACGAAATCATGCACTCCATCCTTTGCTTTGTACACCGTATGCCATTTTACTCAATATTCCAGTCGTACCGATAGCCCCAGAGGACTACTGTCATTCATCACAGCTTTTGACAGCAGTAGCACCAAGGTCCGAGCTTGTGCTGATAAGTCACGATTCGGAGAGGGCAGCAGAGTTGCAGTTTGACGAGACGCTTTCAGCCTGCTCTGCTGCTGATCTCATGGCCTCCCCTCTGATACAGTCTCCAGGAGACTTCTACCCCTCGATACTTGTATGAGCATCATGCTGACATAATCATGACAGCAGCCCCCATCCAAGCCAGTGCCTGCTCTTTTTGCCATCAAGGGGCATGCGATTGCGTGTGTATGCGGCATTGTCGTTGCTAGACAAATTCTCCCTCACCCGCATCGCAGGGGAGCCCTGTGAACTTCTTCCTCACAAGCATCATTCTTCTTTTCCCTTCTCATTCAAGTCCTCATCCCCCTTTCCAGCTCCCTCGTTTCCTTGCTCAAATCTTGCACCTCGTCTTGCGCCATCATCTGCGCACTTGCATCTAGATCCTGTATAACGTTCTCCAAGCCCCGTACTAATGCTTCGATCTCGGCGCGTTGAGCGGTTACGGTGGATAGTAGCTCGGTGTTGGACTGCTGTGTTTCTGCAAGTTGGGTGTTCATGTCGGTTGCTTGTGCCTCGAGGTAGGGCGTTAGGTGGGCTAGGTGGATTTCAGATGGGGTGAGGGTGTGAGGGCTGAGTAAGGCAGATTATTAGCACTTTGGAGGTATGATAAGGGAGACGGGCAGTTTTGCTTACGGGATAGGCGTTTCCACAGGCCCGCCATTCGCGCTTGATTCAGCGCGTTTCTTCCTAATCTTTGCATCTTCTATGCACTGATCCAGCGAATTGAGCAACTTGACTACATTTCTCCTCTCCATAATATCCTCAAAGTTGCTCTTCCACGTTCGGTCCAGTTGATCTACAATCTGGCCCCTCAGGTTATCCAGCACTTCTGGACTGTACTGTGCAGCGGTCGGGAAGCAAGTAGCAAAGTTCTTGGCAGAGCATTTATCCAGCGTCGCCTTTGAGGCCTGGTTGAACACATTGATTAGACCTTGAGCGCGAGGTCCGGGGGCATCAGCGATAGGCGGCGCAGGCGTTGGAGACGGGGAGCGCGAATCGGGTTTCGTAGTAGCAGCTGGCATAGTTGGGCTAAGAGGTGTGAAAAGTGATATATCTGACGGTACCGGCTCTAATCTTTACCTCCTAGTATTACGGGAGTATGTACATAGTCGCATTGGCTTCCCGAAGCTGTTGTTTACACGGCAAAAAATACGCTAAACCTTGCACGTTGATAGCGCGCTACGCTAAGAATGGCGCGCCCCCACTTCCCCGCCGCTGCCTATATATTTCCAACACATGCTCGACCACTCCACTCTACCGTGGAAAAGACTAAAGCTACAAAAGACAAACGGGTTACACGTATACAAAAAGCAATGGCGCCCCAACATGAATCCGTAAAAAATAGCGGTCAAGATACAAAAGTCCACAAGAAGAAGCCGAAGCACACCAAGGCAGAGCGACAGATACGCAAGGCAGAGCGGCACATGCGCAAAGACATGAACGACTTGGTTGCGCTTTTTGAATCTGGAAAAATCGACCTAGCCGAAGAGGATCTTGTAACCGGTGGTGTTGAGAAACTACTCGGTGAACTGGGATTGTAAGAAAAACAGACAGAGAGAGAAAACACGGCCTTGCAAAAAACACATAACATATCATGTTTTTTAATTCTTTGACTAATAACCAGACCGAACTTGCATTTCTACAAGACTAACCTTCTACAGACATGACAAGAAACGTAAAAACACCAAGTCGCGGCCCCGCCACCGCCGCCGCCAAGAGCGGACAGAAGAAGAAGAAGAAGCAAAAGCAAGCGACGAGCAGCAGCTTCTTCCTGGTGACATGTATGAATGCCGTTTCTGCCAAAAGATTTATTCGAGAGAGGGAACGCATCCGCACAAGAAGAGGAATCAGGGTATCTGCATCGAGTGCGACATGGCTCAGTTGAACACGAATCCTCACCGCGGCAAGGCCATCTTCACGCGGTCAAGTCGCCGGGTGCGCTTCTGCTTGGTCTGCGGACATCCGGTGTGTCAAATGCGTCAGCGGGCCTGGGTGACGTATTGCGGGTGCATCGCTGCTCTCCTGCCTGATGGCGAGCCGACAAAGTCGCAGGTAGCTGCTGAAGTTGAGAGAAAAGCAGCTTATGAGATCTGCAAGAGGCTTAATGGTAAGTTGAGGCGACAACCAGAATCTGTGTGTGTAATTTCGACATGTTAACGTAAGTTGTTTTAGTCATGGACCCAGAGAGTCTGCCTACATTCAAGTCAATCTTCAAGCTGGAATCAACACCGTTGTTTCAGCCAGAGTCTGGATCCGAGGGAGCGAGGCAGAAGGCTATAACGCAGCAGATACTCAAGGAGTCTAGCTTTGACATGTACACGAATCCTCCAGCGCATGAGCCAAGGTGGGACCGATCAGCCAAGCGAGGTAAATGGTATTAAGAAAACAGGCACTTCAAGGAAAGGCAACATGAAATCTGGCAGATGGGGAAATGGACACCATGTGGTATTGTTTGCATAAAGAGGTTTTGCTTAGACAACATAATGTTCGAATCCTCCCTCCTCCCAAGCTTGTCCCAACAAACAAAATAAACAGACTGCTGTGCCCTCAATAAACAATATAAACAGACTTCTGTGCCCCAATAAACTATATGAACGGATGCTACAAAACAGAACAGTGACGCAAAAACTCCTACTCTTCCAAGTAAGACAGCTTGCGCATCTCGCCCAACCTCGTCCTAGCCTGGGCAAGCGAATTCTCCAGTTGCAGAATCTCAACCTGTAATATCCTGTGTTAGCAAAACAATTCCTTTGGACAGATAAATGGGATGATATAACATACCTGCTGCTCCATCTGCCGAACCTTGAACTCGTGATCGCCCAACTTGCTGTAATCCACCGATTCACCCTCGTCGCGGTTCTTCTGTGCAATGATCGCCTGCACTTGCCTAACAAGCGACCTGCAAGCCGCTGTGACAGTCTTGGAAGCACTTTCAAGCTTATCTTGCGTCTTGCTCATGAAGCTGGCCTTGACACGACTGGCAGCCACCAACTGGGCTGTGGACGCAGCAACGTCGTTGGAAGCGACAATAAGCTGCTCGGGCGAGTTGCGACCTGAGATGACACCATCGGCCGTTTCGATGAGCATGTTGGTTGATGTAGCAACAGCTTTGGCGGCACTGATGAGCCCCTCGGTCCAGCGGTTGTGCTTCTTGTAGAATTGGGTCTTGGACATGCTTCCCCGGCCTTCACGGACAATCTCTTGTTGCGAAACAGTTGCGGCCTTGATGAGGTTCGCAATGGCATTTGTGACTGCAATGGCGGCTTCGAGAATGGAGTCATGGATCTGCAGCTCATAGGTCGAATATTGGTCCCTAGGCTTCTTCATCAGTTTGGACAGACGCTCGGTAGCCGCATCGATGGCGTTGGCGGCTTTGGTCAATTCGCTATCAACCAAGTCGCCCAGATCACCTGATGCATTGGTGATCTTGCTCTTGGGCGCGAATGCGTCCGCCAGCTTAGACAGACTCTGCAGATTGCGTACCACCTCAGTGCTGTTGTTAATAACAACGTTGATCTTCTGCTCAGCATCCAGATCATACATGCGCACAGACTGAACGTTACGGAAGAATCTGATTGTGGATGTTGCCGAAGCTCGTGCACCATTGATGAGCTGGTCAGACTTGTTCTCATCTGAAGCAAAACGCGTCAATCCCTTGGTGTTGACCAAAACATCGACGATAGCGCCACCGAAGTTGTTGACAGCATTGATGACCTCTGCATGCTTGGCATTGGGTCCGTCAGCAATGAAGTTGTTGAAAGCGGTGGAAAACTCCATTGTGCATGTTGACGCCTTTTCAATTTGCGATAGGACGAAGGGACCTGTAGCGTTTTGGTTACCCGCTTGCATTGGAGAGTCCAGTTCGTACAAAGCATCATCGACACGCTGTACACCGCTCTGTAGGACTGAGTCGATGATATCGTTGATCTTCTGGAGACTGTCTTGAATCAGAGTGTCTAGATGGCCGTCCAGAACGTTGTCGTTTGCATTAGCATTGAGCTTGAGTTCGTTCAATTCCAGCAGCGTCTGATCCATACCAGCGCGGAAGATCTCAAGCTCCTCCTCCTTGTCGCGTAGTTGACGCTCCAAGTCAGAGTCGCCTTCGCGGTACTTCATCTGGAAGTCTTCTAGTGCGCGGCTCTTGTTTCGCAAGGCCTCTTCAAGGTCTGCGATCTCACGGTTGTGTCTTGACAGCATTGAAGATAATTCTGAACCCTTGCCACGCTCAGCGTTGTCGGCTCTATCCAACGCAGAGCGGAGCTCGCGTTTCAGCTTTTCAATTTCTTCACGATGGCCACCAGTGTGTCGGTCCTTATCCATGAGCGCACGGTCGCGCTCGCGGATCATGTCAGCCAACTCTATGTTCTTGGTTTTGAGCTCTCGTTGGAGCTTATCGCGGCCGTCAATGGCTTCTTGGGCAGAGTTCGCCTTTAGTTGTACAGCCTTGAACTTCTGTAACAGCTGAAGGTGCTCGTGGCGCAGTTGAGAGTAGAGCTTGGCCAGGGATTCGTACTTGGATCTCCATGTGTTGAGCTGTTCCTGAAGCGCCCGTATTTGATCGTCCCGTGAGCCCATTTGTTGCTGGAAGTTTTGGTTCATCTGGTTGATCTCACCCTCCAAAGCCTTCATCCTTTGGTCGTACTGTTGCAGCATCAGCTGATCGCGTTCATACTGTGCGCGCGCATTCAGATTTTCCCGTTCAAGTTCGGCAAGGCGGCCCTGTGTCTGTTGCTGATACTGTTCGCGCATGAGTTGCTCTTGCGCCAAACGAGCTTGCTCAGCCTGAAGCCTTTGTTGCTCCTCGAAATCACGTTGTGCCTGTAAAGCCTGCATTTGCTGTTGCTGCTGGGCCTCTTCCCATTGTCGCTGTAGCCTCTGCTGCTCTGCCTCGTATTCCTCTTGTTGCCTTCTCTGATTGTCTTTCCAAAACTCGTTGATAGGCTCTGGATCAACAGCAGGCGTGCTTTCGATGGGCTTCTCGTTTCGTGGTCGTGCGGGCAAGGCTGGCGCATTCTCGTCTTCGGAGAGCAGATTCGGTGGCTCTTGTGGCAGCTTTGGGACTGTGATTAGGCTTGTCAAGTATCGTAGGTTGGAGCATTCGTAGTAGAACTTGACTAGCCGGTAGTGCTGCGCATCGTATCGGCCACGTAGAGGAGAAAGCGCTTCATCGTCACCGAGAGCTAGAATGGTTAGTCCAGGCCGCACTGTAGTCGAGCCTCAACTACTTACTGGTATGCATCGCGCGCAGCATGCTAGTGATAAACTTGTAGATACCATAACTCTCCTGGACTAGTGGAACTAAGGCTGCTATCCTGCATTCGTTGTTCGCGCCGCTCCTAAAGTGAGAGAAGATAAGCTTTTGGAAGGCATCAATCTGATCTTGTAGTGTCATCAGGTCTGAGATGGTCTCATATCCCTCGTTCGGGTCGTTGATCGACTTCAGACTGATATACTCCTCATATTCGAACGTTCCTGTTTCACATCAGTTGGCTGTTGTAGTCCTGCTGCCTATTCTCGTACCGTTGAATTCTGGGTGTTGCCGGTGGAAGGCAAGCTTAGCCAGGAGATAGTAGATGTACTCGGAGATGAGTGGCGCATATCCTCGCATGCCTTCGCCGGCTACAGAGCCCCGCGACAAGCTCTCAAGCCAGCTGGTGTTTGATTGCGCCTCCTTGAGAGCGATGGGATGGCCTTCTTGCAGGACCTTGTGGACTGTGATGAGCGCCTTGAACGTCTGCACCTCGTCGGCGAGGATGGGCTGCCTGGGCGTGATATCAGTATCTCGGAGGTATGGGCAAGCCGGGCGAGAGTCTCGACTGGGAGGGGGGACCTACACTTTCATGCCCTGCCAAAAGGAGGCCGAGCTCTTGTGGTCCCAAGTGTACACAATGCATGCTCGCACGTGTTTTCCTGCACTGACATGAGCTTCGTCTACATGATGAGGTTCTGAGGCCTAGCGTACGCTTGGGTGATACTTCATCAATGCTCGTCGCTTTACGAATGTTGACGGCAAGCTCCGCCTCCTGCCTGTTGGTTTGTTTGTTAGCCCATGCAACTACTGCGCTCGCGACGGTGCCCTGCAAAAACTCCTCCATGGCTGTAAATGCTATGGTGTACGTACCTGCCCATGTCAACGTTGCGCGAACTTCCGTATAGCGCCATGTTGTTGGTCGTATGCGCTTTCTCAGGTTGCGTGTGAAGGAGGGTCGCAGGCAGTCACAGACGGGGACGGGTGTCGGTGAAGATGCACGAAAGCGGCACAGCAGCAAAGAAACAGGTGGGGTGGTTCGGGGACTTGGTTCATTTAATCATAGTAGGAGCTACCTCGAGTATTTGGGTTTGGTTACTCCTGGACATGGTGGTTCGTGCTCCTTGGCGCTTCGTCATCGCCATCACCCGCAAGACCCCCAGGCTGTGCACCGTCTAGACTGTTGCCTGCCTTGCCATGGAGCTAACAACGCATACGCGGCTGCATGCGCAACCGCCTCGATTTCTGAGCTGGCAGTTCGTGATGGAGGGTGAGCAGATGCGCCTTCACTAATGGGGCTGCTACATGGACCCTTGATCCATACCGGCCACCCATGTCTGCAGGCCAGCGCAACCGTCATGAGGAACTACTATGTCATTTTACTTGATATGCTTATATGCCACCTGGGGTATCAACGCCATGCAATGCTAAGAATACAAAACCGAATTGCTTATGACGCTGTGGAATATAATGGGAAACCTCAGACCGCCTCACTTTTGTTTCCCTTGCTGAGGTATGCCGCCATCGGGTCTGCGGCCATTGTGCGTTTTCGTCGATACTCTTCCATCTCATCTTCATTCACTGAGCCAGTCATCTCATCGAGAGCCCGTTTTCGACTTGCAGCATCATTTTTTGCCTTCTCGGCGCCGTCAGGAGCGTTCGGGACATGTTCCTGCAGTGCTTCTTCCTCCTTCCATGCAATCTCTTTCGGAACTTCTTCCAGCGCAGCGCCAGTTCGCATCCGATCTGCCAGCTCGAACGCCTCCTTGCCAGCCTCACCTGTACAATACGAATTCTTGACTGTTGAGTGACAGCACGCGAAGCCCCATTGGAAGTTAGACCACCAGCTGCCCCAGACTGATGTGTGATTGTTGAGAAGTATGTCTTCAGGGTACTTTGACTTTGCCTTCAGTTTTGGTGCTCCCTTGATGTTGCCTCGCTCGTCATATTCGACGTATCGCTCGTTTTCTGTGACAGCCTTCTTTCGCAGTGTGTCGTCTGAGAACTTCTCTTGGGCTCCATACTTCTCTGCCAGGGCCTTTTTCCTCGCCGCCGCCATCTCTTCGGCTTCCTTGAGCTGCTTTTTTCGCATAACCTCGCCAGACGTAGGGTTGGCTTGCAGGTGTAGCTTGTTCTTGTCTCCGCGCTCTTGCGTCTCCCACGCGTATCGCTGTGCCCTTTCAAACTCGGCTGCATCTCCCGAAGCCTTCTGGAAGCCTTCTTCCGCAACCAACTGGGCTGCATTGTCCGCTGTTGCTCCACTATCCACCATAGAACGGGTCTTGGGGTCGTATTTGGCTGAGTCGAGGTCGAGGTTAAGTAGGTACTTTGCGGTATCTTCTCGTAACCGCAAATTGCGTGTGGATGTGGCTTGCTTGCGTCCCATGTCCGTTTCGGCGTCATATTTGTCGCCGTCATCATCGCCGTCGTCGTCATCGGATTTGTCGGCCTTCTCAGCCTCCTTTGCCTTTTTGCGTATCTCCTCCATGGCATTGTACTCCTCAATGACCTCCTCGAACTGTGTCGCATCGTAACCATTCCAGCGATCACGCTTCGCATCAAAGCCAAGCTGGACATGCTGGATGACTTCGTCCGCTTCAATGTTCTTTCCCGTAAACTTTGCGCCTGCTTTGCGCGGCCGACTTAGGCAGTCTTTCTTCTTGTGCGTCATGGCCCCGCAGTTTTCGCATGCGCCTTTGCGAAACTTGGTTGCGGCCGGCCCAGCCTTCTTTCCGCGATCGTACCATTTTGAGTCTTGCTCCTGTTTCTGCAGACGCTGATGCTCGAGATAGTCGGTTTGGTCCTCGCCCGTCTCATCGACAGCGTAGAAGGGTTTCTTGGAGATGAAAGAAGGGATGTACTCGTTGCGCTCCTTGGCCGCGGCCGAGACATCGGGCTTCTTTGGTTGCGAGGGCGGCATCGTGGGTGACGTGGGCTGCGTTGAGCGCGTTGAGCGCGGTGAGTGGTGCTTTGCGTCGGCGACAGGCGGCGAGAGTGGAGCAAAGAGCGCAGACCATGGGCCTAACCTAGACTGACTTGGCATCATCGGGCCAGGCCATAGGGCTGCAGCGACCATGATTGATGATTCGCCTCACGGGACCACGCGCCGCATTCCAGTCGCGACCGCGTCAACGTCTACTTTCATCCCGTTGTCGCTCCATTGTCCGGTAACGTCACGCGCCTTGTGGGCTACATGTTCTTGTGTGGGATAGTTTCCTGAGCACAATGCGCACCACTTTCCTCTCCCATCCTTTTTGCTATTTGTTCGTGTCGTCATGGAGACATTCCGCTTTCGCCTGAACTGCATCGACAACTACCAAGCGGCGCCGACCGATCTCGATCCTGTGTTACGGCGCAATGCCGGGCCTGCTGGTCGCTTGGGCGCACCCCAAGTACCGGTAATCAGAGCATTCGGCGCGACCGAGACGGGACAAAAGGTGTGCGCTCATATTCATGGAGCGCTACCTTACCTGTATCTCGAGTACAATGCGAGTTTAGAGAGGCATGTCGGTAGGCATAGGTAGCATGCTCTTCGCACACACAACATAGGCTAATAATAGCTTCCCAGTGGAATCGTATATATCCGACCTACGCGCATCGATTGACCATGCTCTTGGTTCGACCTACCGGAGAAACGCATACGATGGAAAATCCACATACGTTGGCCACATTACCCTGGTCAAGGGTGTGCCGTTTTTTGGATACAGTGTTGGATACAAGACTTTCCTTAAGGTCTATATGCTCAACCCCATGCACATGACTCGATTCACCGATCTCCTGCATCAGGGTGCCATCTTGAACAGGGTCTTCCAGCCATATGAAAGCCACCTACAGTACATCCTGCAGTGGATGTGTGATTACAACCTGTATGGGTGCGATTACATCAACTGTGCAAAAGTGCAGTTTCGAGGGCCTGTTCCAGACAGCGACGAAATCGACACTAGCATCCACAAGTGGCATGATGCTTCCATTCCTGACGAGTTCATGGCACAGGAAGATCAGTATCCTCGCCAGAGTCATTGCACCCTTGAAGTCGACATATGTGTTCAGGATATCCTTAATCGGCTCGAGTTACAGCACCGACCCATTCACCACGACTTCCTAGAGCGGTCGAGCCAGATGCCCCGAAATCCCGACGACAAATTTGTACCATCCATGGCTGGTTTGTGGCGAGATGAAACGCGTAGAAGGAAGCGTCGCATGGGCCTCAACGACACTTCGAGCTGTCCATTTCCTACTGAGGTGCTTGTATCAATGTCGGCTGACAGTAGGGACACTACGAAAGGCGAATGGATACATGAGGAGGAGTATCGGGAACTCCTTGAGAATTTGATCAAAGAAGAAAGGCATGAGAGAGGACAAGTCAATTTTGACACATTCGTCAAGCCTATTGAAGGTCAACATCTTATCAAGACTGCTCTGGAGAGTATTGAAGATCTGTATCCCGAAGTCTTGTCGACACAGCGGCTTCCAGACAAAGAATCCGATGAAAGCGCCGAGACAACCGTAGAGGACGGTGTAGATCTTTTAGTCAACATTGAGCCCCGGTCTGATGGGCCTGAACCTAGGCCCGAATACCATGAGCAGAGCGATGCTGTTGTGGGCGAAGATGATGGGATGGATGAGCCAGATGCAGAAAACCAGTCCGACACTGAAGAGCAGCAATCACTTGACCCCTTGACAGCATTCTTGCTTAAGAATCCTAGCGGGACGGAGTTGGATAATACACTGATCGACGAAGGTATTGATCTTGTCGATCCTAGTGACGATGATGAACCTAGCCCTGGCAATGCTACTAACGAACGGAAGCGAGCCCTTGATGCTACAAACGAAGACCAAAACAAGCGCCAGAGAATTCCAAATGAAACACCGACCCGTCATGGGCGCAT
This sequence comes from Pyrenophora seminiperda CCB06, assembly GCA_000465215.2. Classification (NCBI taxonomy): domain Eukaryota; kingdom Fungi; phylum Ascomycota; class Dothideomycetes; order Pleosporales; family Pleosporaceae; genus Pyrenophora; species Pyrenophora seminiperda. The sequence goes on from KE747829.1 coordinate 654,885, forward strand.
CTCTTTCCGCAACGTCGTTGCAAAAGGTGGTCATCCAAGAGCGAGCGGCTTGCAGGAAACCTACGGAGATGAGCCACCTCAATCTAAACAGCCTTCACAAGGAAGTATCAAAGCCCAGGGCCTCGTAGGACCAACTACATTTGCGTTCCCTGTAGTTAAGAACCCGAATGCACCAGAAACGCTGTATCGCTTGAGTCAATCAGGTTACTCTAACTCCCAAGAAGGTCCGAAGACACCTGGGCCTAAGCATCTCCGAGTCGGAGCTTCACAGCATTCTCCAATCACACCATGGACACATCATAGACTTACACCCGTGGCTTCGAGCAGCAGTACACCGAAATTCAGCTCCCAGGCGACTGCTCTAGCAGAGCAATTGGGAGCGCCTTGTCGTAACCCTACCGTGTATTATGCTTCCCTACCTCCGTCGGTCGACCTCGTGGACAGCACTATGATGGAGGCCGGATTGCCGCCTGTAATTTATCAGGATGCCTATTACAGCGACGAGAAAGACGTCCCGAATCGACCTCGCGAGTATGCCGGTCGCGAATTCAAGCTACAAAGCACGACACTGCCATATCTTCCTCCGTTTGATCCAGTCGGTGAATCTCTCGCAAACATTGGAGAATATCCACCGGTAGTGGTAGACAAAAAGAAACAGGCTGCAATCAATCAAGCTAGAGCACAGCGTTGCACCCTACGTCATTGGGAAATTTCCAAACCACCGCCATCTTACGAAGAAGTGGAACACTGGGTACATGAGAGAGAAAAGCAGCGTAAAGTTGCAAAGAAGAAATCGAAAAACGGATCTGCCTCACCACCACGGAAGTTCAATCCCATGAGCCATCTTTCACAAATCGAAGGTCCAACACAAAAGAACAAACACGGTTTCAAGTACTCGCAGAAGCAGAAGTCGACTAGCATTAAGCACGATGTCCAATATATGAGCATCATGAGCTTGGAGGTCCACGTTAATTCTCGAGGCTCTCTGGTGCCGGACCCAGCTGAAGATGAAATTCAGTGTATCTTCTGGAGTGTGCAGGGCGAAGAGAATGCGACCACCGACCGCCCCCGTACTGGTATACTGTGTTTCTCTGAGGAGGAAGGCATCGCCCTTCGTATTGCCAAACAGGTACAGGCAGAGGTGGAGTACGAAGAGGACGAGCTGGATCTCATCAATCGACTTGTTGACATTGTTCGTCAGTTTGACCCGGACATCCTCACCGGATACGAAGTGCACAATGGCTCATGGGGCTATCTTATAGAACGCGCAAGAATGAAGTATGAGTACAACCTGTGCGAGGAGATCAGTAGAGTAAGGTCGCTATCTCCTGGCAAGCTTGACAAAGACACAGATCGTTGGGGTTTGACGCATACCTCGACTATCCGGGTGACTGGTCGCCACATGATCAACATATGGAGAGCTATGCGGGGAGAACTCAATCTACTACAGTACACGATGGAGAATGTAGTATTTCATCTGCTACACAAACGCATACCACACTACCAGTATTCGGATCTCACTACCTGGTACGCGAACGGAAGGCCACGAGATCTGGCAAAGGTTATTGATTACTTTACTACACGCGTACAGCTCAATTTGGAAATTCTGGAAGCAAATGATATCGTCCCACGTACTAGCGAACAAGCTCGTCTGCTTGGTATCGACTTCTTCGCAGTCATATCGCGTGGTTCGCAGTTCAAGGTTGAGTCGACCATGTTCCGTATTGCAAAACCGGAGAACTTCATCCTCGTATCTCCAAGCCGGAAGCAAGTCGGTCAGCAGAACGCCCTTGAGTGCTTGCCTCTGGTCATGGAACCCCAGAGCGCTTTTTACACGAGCCCAGTTTTGGTCCTGGATTTTCAATCCCTCTACCCCAGTGTTATGATAGCATACAACTACTGCTACTCTACGTGTCTGGGGCGCATCACCAACTGGCGAGGGCGCAACAAGATGGGCTTCATGAACTTTAAGAGAGAGCCCCAATTGCTAGAGTTGGTAAAGGATCACATCAACATTGCGCCAAATGGCATGATGTATGTCAAGCCCGAAATGCGCAAGTCGCTGCTCGCGAAGATGCTTGGTGAAATTCTGGAGACTCGCGTCATGGTCAAGAGCGGGATGAAGCAGGACAAGGACGATAAAACACTGCAACAACTGCTAAACAACAGACAATTGGCGTTGAAGCTACTGGCAAATGTCACATACGGATACACCTCTGCATCCTTTTCTGGGCGCATGCCGTGTTCAGAGATTGCGGATAGCATTGTACAGACTGGTCGTGAGACGCTCGAAAAGGCCATTGCCCTTATACACGCCACGGAGAAATGGGGCGCGGAAGTTGTGTACGGAGATACTGATTCGCTCTTCATCCATCTCAAAGGGCGTACCAAGGACGAAGCATTCACCATTGGCGAGGAGATAACCGCTGCCATCACTGCCGCAAACCCACAACCCATCAAGCTCAAGTTCGAAAAGGTCTATCATCCCTGTGTTCTGCTTGCCAAAAAGCGCTACGTAGGCTTCAAATACGAGCACAGGAACCAGACGGAGCCAGAATTCGACGCAAAAGGCATCGAAACAGTCCGTCGCGACGGTACCCCCGCAGAACAAAAGATTGAAGAGAAAGCGCTCAAGCTCCTGTTCCGAACAGCCGACCTGAGCCAGGTCAAACGCTACTTCCAAGAACAATGCGCCAAGATCATGCAAGGTCGCATCAGCATCCAAGACTTCCTCTTCGCCAAAGAAGTCAAGCTAGGCACGTACTCTGAAAAGGGCCCTGCGCCACCAGGTGCCCTCATTGCTACGAAACGCATGCTCGCCGATCCACGCACCGAGCCCCAATACGGCGAGCGTGTACCCTACGTCGTCATCACAGGTGCGCCAGGAGCGCGCCTCGTAGACCGCTGCGTCAGTCCAGAGATGCTGCTGCAAAACCACCACATCGAGCTCGACGCAGAATACTACATCACCAAGAACCTCATCCCGCCACTCGAGCGCATCTTCAACCTCGTCGGTGCAAATGTCCGACAGTGGTACGACGAAATGCCCAAGATACAACGCATCCGTAACATTGCCTTTCCAGTGGGTGGTTCGAGAACAACACTCGAGAGCTACATGAAATCCTCCAGCTGCCTCGTATGTCGTGTGAAAATCCCAACACCTACACACCGCCCTAGCGCTTACGCTAGTCCTTACTCTGTGCTGCCGCTGTGTAAAAAGTGTATAAAAGGGCATGCTAATTCGCTTCTCACGCTCAAGTGTCGCATTTACAATGGCGAGAAGCGCGTTGCGGAGGTGGATTCTATATGTAGACGATGCGCGAATCTGGCGCCTGATGAGCAGGTGAGGTGCGATAGTAAGGATTGTTCGGTGTTTTATACACGTATTAAGGAGCGGGCGAAGTTGGCTGCGCTGAGGGATAATGTGGAACCTATTGTTGGGGCGATGGAAGGGATATGCGATGATGAGATGTTGGCTTGGTGATGCTTGCGGGGATGTGAAGGTTTGTGTGTATGGATGATGGTGGATGAAGTTAGAAACGAGTCAAATTCGGTAAAGCAGTGTATAATCCATTCACAATATGCATCGACAACGTGAAAAAAGCATGACCAAGCTAAACCCCACCATCCATCACACACGTCCTTCTCATCCTTAACCTCCGTCCCCACCTCCTCCTTGTCCTCCTCCTCCTCTCCAAGCTTACTCCTCAACCCCCTCCATCTCCATCACCCTCTCAATCGCCTGATCCAACATCTCCGTTCCCCATCCCATCACCTTAACCCACTCCCTAACCTCCTTCACCTTCTCTCCCACCTCCACCATACCCTCTCCATCACCACTCAGAACAGCCATCAAGCACTGCTCATGAAACACCTCCTCTTCCACTCCCCCATGATCACCATTCACCAGCCCAATACGCGGCCTCTTGTACGCCCTCACCGCATCTCGTCCCCTACGACATGGACGTACTAACACCGAGATCAGATGGCGCTTGCAGATGACGCAGTTGGGTTCGGTTTCGACGATGGTTGCCTTGGGGATGCACACGAAGGTGCTTGCGATTTTGTCCTCTGCGGGTACGGGCAGGAAGAAGAAGTACTCGGCTGTATCGTAGATTACGGGGGCAATGGCGTGGGGGGTGGTGAGGCGGGTGTGGTTGAAGTGGTAGTAGTCGTGGAAAGGCAGGATGGGTTCTGCGGTGTTGGCTGTGTTTGTGGACATTTTTGCTGAGTTGATGGGGAAAGTGGGTGGTGGTTCTTTTTCGTGGGGTGGTATCGCCGGTTGAAGTTGTGTGTGTTTTTTGGGGTTTCGGCGCTGCAGAAGAAGAAGGTGGGTGGTATGTGAATTTAACTTGGTAGGGAAGAGGAGAGGTGTTGCGTGGCGGAAGACTTGTTTCCTTGACGAGTGCGTTAGTGGAAGGATTGTGTCCTTGTGGCAGCAGTGGACGTCCCTGTCACGATGGCAAGTGGTCCGTTTGGGAGGCGGACGGATTTGTGTCCCTGAGGCAAGGACTTGCTTTGATCTGGTACAATGGAGATTAGCTGGCTTGTCCCTTTAGAGGAATACGAGTGGCAAGCGGCTAGGCATGGCAGTGGGATCTGGAATTTCAAAGTTGTGTAGGAGTAGTCGGGTTGGTATGATGATTGAGGAAGGTTTCTGAGCAGGTAGAGCAGGCAACAGTACCCATCGTTGCTGTGGCGATCAATCTGGACTGAGTCCTCTGTGAATGAGTAAATACACAACACAAAGGATTGTTGCCTGGTTTGAGTCAACAAATGTCAACCAATTAGAAGCATTAGTCCCTTCTAACACCCCCGCTATCGGGAGTTTCCACATTCACTGCCAGTTAGTCCACGATCTGAGTTGTACATATGAAGAAATTTCCAAGATTGATCTGCTGCCTTCGGTCATAGTGTCTCTTTGCTATGACGCAATCCCATAACAATGCCCGAAGGCGGCTCATGGGGTTAACAACTGAGTGTGTGATGATCGATACTGGCAGTATCCTAGGTGAAGGCCGATATATACATGGTATCCGCCCAGACGCTAGTCCCTACCGGGTACCGTATGGTGGGCATGCCCACACATGGCCACGACACTCTTCAGGAGACACAACATGCTCTGCATGATAGAGAAAGTATTAACGGGAAACACACACAATGTGGCCCTGTCGAGCCAGCAACTGAGATCTTGGATGTTTTCAATATGTCCCTCGACTAACTCTTCCAAAGCGCACCACTGGGACTCAGCAGCGCCCATATTTACTCTTACAACGGACTTTTACTCTCTGCATAGTCTCCAATAAAGTCGTAATACCCTTCTTCGCCCTTCTTCGGCCTTACACTTCCATCCAAGTTCTTCTCGGGTATACGCAATTGGTTTCTGAGGTCATTCACTCTTTCAAGTGCCGCTTCCCGTCTTACCAACGGCATGGTATTCCATTCTTCCCTCGTCCTGACTGTCCGCCCACACTCCGTCGTGCTGTTACTTCTACAGGGAGATGCAGCTATCGCGGAAGATCCCGGTGTATATTGTCTTTTTTTCGGACTTATTGGTGGCGTTGGGGAACCTCCTGTTGATGATAGTGTGTCGGTTGAGAAATTTTCTTTCAGGTATTGGAAAGTGGGTATTTTGCTCGCGGAGATGACTCGCTTCCAGATATCGGGGCAACTTGGTGCTTTGAGTGATGTTGGGCTGTGGGATGGTGCGGGTGATGGCGGTCCTCTGGCAAAGGTCCGCGAGAAGTTGACAACCATTGGTGATGATATTAAGGTATTAGGTACGAGAATCGATGTTGTGAAACTATGAAGGAGAAGGTAAACGGTGTTGTGGCGACGATGAGGTGTCAATCGTATTTTGGCTCGGGAGAGGTTGGCAGTACTAGGGCGTTGGTAGGACTAGGGCGTGATAGAGGATTAAAGTGGCGGGATCGGAGGTCATGTGGTAGTGCATGCCAAACTATGCGAGAGGAGAGTGGGAAACAAAGATACTTATTATGAGAGGCAATGTTGCACAGAAAAGTCTAGAGCTCAAAACGTGGTTGAGATAATGGAGACATGGCACTTACTTGCTTATGTACGAAAGTATAAAGCATACTCCAATCAGCGCACCCATTTGTATTGATTTCGCGCGGAAAAAAGAAAAATTTCCGCAGGCAGTTGCCGCAAAAGCAAAATCCGACTATAGATTTTTCGGGTGTAACTATTGGGACCTAGAGCGAAGATCACTAACAAGCTGAAGAAGAGGAGATCACAGTTGGGACGGTTACAAAATACAAATATGTTTATAAGATTCAATTGTCTATGGGTTGAGAACCAAAAACGTTACCAGAGGATGACACAGCGTAGAAAGCTCTCGTTTCATCGCTAAAAAGCCACGAGTGTGAAACGGCGCAAGGCCAACGTACTCACAATGTGCCATTTACTCCTCGTCCTCGTCATCCGAGTCCGTTTCAACTACAAAGGTTGTCAGATTAATACCGTCGACTTCGCAGTACGCTGGTGGGTCGCAATACGCTGGTGGCTCGAGCTCCATAGGGTCGGTTTCCGCATAGAGTGGCAATGGCTCGTCATGGGCAGGAATTGCTAGTAACTCTATGGCTGCTTCGATATCCTGCAGGCGGGCAGCGTCTGTGCTTCGCATCAGTTTAACGGAGAGGGCGAAGGCGACGACTTGCAGGACCACGGCAATCAGCACAAAAATGACAACAGCGGTGATTGACATAGCTTCTGTGGCTTCGATGTTGAGTAGTACTGTTTGAAGGTAATGTCAAGATCTGGGCTGAGAAGTGTGATTGTCGTCTGTGTTTGGAGCTTGATCTGGTGTGGATGGTTCTGCTGTAATAAAGTACAATCTGGGGAGTGATATATAGTAGTCCTGTGCGACATTGTGAAAGCGACATTGTGAGAACACAGTGTGAGCTACAAAGGAAAGTGCGGCACTGTCAACACCAAGTTTTTAGCATCTTGGTTGCATTGTGAGTATGTCCACAGTGGCAGTCGAAAACTTCGTCAGTTTTGGTAAAAAAAATACACAGTGCACTAATAGGTGAGAACATCCGTCGTAGCAAGCAAAACGAACGGCCGCTCTAGTGAGACGCTAGTTTGCTACAAACCACTGAAAACACATCGTCATCGTGGTGTTTTATCCCGGATTCGAACGCACTCTACCTATAATCTCGGAGGGGGTTAGCAGTAAAGTCCAGCCTCGCAGTAATGCATCGCTTGAGTTATGTTCGAATCCGTGGTACAATGTTACTTGTTATGTAAGACGAAGAGACTCAAGAAAGGTAGAAAGAGCGGATTCATGAGTCAAGATGGCAAGAATGGAGTGAGGTGATCAGCGTAAAGGATATTCTTACACATATTCAAACATGACATAGATGTGCGTTCCTTTGTCTTTAGCCCCAGCCCCACAAAGTCTTTATCGTATCACCGAAAGTTGCCTGACCGGCCTCTCTCCTCTTCATACGAGCTACGCGTTCCTCAATAAATGTTTGTTCTAATTGCTTGGTGACACCTGTCTGTGCCCTGATCTCTCCTTCAATTGCCATCCTCTCAATCTCACGTTCTTCAGGCGACATTTTCGTGAGCTTCTTCTCGTACTCTTTCCGCGCTTCGGGTCTGACCTGGCTCCAGATGTCGTTGTCGTCAGAAACGCCCGGCTTGCCAATCTCTGCTACCGGGACGGTAGTCGACGAAGCAACTCCTCCCATGGCTTGCGCAACGTTTCTTTTAGACAGAACACTTTCAAACTTGGGCTCGGGCCGTCCTTCAGCTTTGGCCTTTTCCATCTCTGCCTCTTGCTGTAGCATTTGCTGGTAGAGCTTGTCTGCATGCATTTGTATCCGCTCGTCTTCCTCTGGCGTCCGCGCATCCATGGTCATGTACCCCAACGCCTTGAGGAATTTGGACTGTATGTCGTAGCAGCGGTTGAACTTGCGCGACTCGGCGATGCACATGGTTCCTTTGGACCACCAGGTTTTCGGATGTCTGAAGCATTCGAATTGCTCCATGTATTCTAATGCACAATTCTCCATGGCTACCCGCCCGATAGAGGCTTTGCGGTCATTGTAGGCGTCTACGAGGTCTCGTAGGCGGTCTTGCTCCGACTTGCCGCGGTTGTTGAGGATGTCTTGCGGGGTATAATTCTTCCAAAGGTCGGCATAACGTCCATCTTGAAATTGAGATTGTGGGGGCACAAATGGTTTCTCCGGCTCTACTGGCTTCTGCGGTTGTGATTGGGATTGCGTCAATGTCGACGGTGCGGCGGGCTTTTCTGTGGGCGCAGACGGTAATGTAGGCTTTGGACCTGTGGGGGCTTCTTTCTTAAGGAAATCGCGAAGAGAGGGGTCAAGCTGGTCTTGCCCATTTGCGCCGCTGCCGTCGCTTCCGCTGCTCCATATCCAGCCCATGTTCGAATTTGCGTAATTTAGTCGCTTTTTTTTTACTCTTGGAGCGTGAGCGGGAATGTTGCGGGCATGGTCAACTGTAAGTTCGGCAGTCGGAGCTTTCGAGGCTAGCGCGTCGACGTCGGACTCACAACACCATCTCAACTCGATGACGCGACAGCCATAGATTTAAGCCTCAATTTGTTACGATAGTCATCGTTATGGCACCAGTTGGTATGATTGCAGTTTGGATGTTTTTGGCGTGTTTGAACACTAATCGTCTGTAGATCGCCGCGAACACCGACAACAGCGCGTGCGCGGTGCTGGGTATGACCTCTGAGGCACACGCATATATGGCCATGCTGACCTGACCAGGCCCTCCTCAGTGCAAGCAACTTTTGGCTTCAACTTTGGCGCTCTTGCGGCGCGTCCAGCCAAACAAGCCTCCCTCACACCCCGACTGTCGTCACGTCGAACACCAGTCCAAAGGACACCGCGTGCTGCGAACGGCTCAGCACAGCGACACCGGAGCGCATCAATCCAACGGAGCAGCGCTGCAAAACGCAAGAGCACACCTCGCGAGGAGACTGTGACCCCGCGTCTGGGCAAGAGGAAGCGGGGTTCGTCACATGCGGAGCCAGGGCCGGTTGATGCAGACGAGGATGAGCTTAGCCCAGACCGGGAGGAACGGGCGCGCTCCATTGAGAAGAGCAGGAGAGTGGTTGGCACAGTTTCGCCCGTACGCGAAGAGCAGGACAATGTGCCGGATGAGCTGTCTATCTTGCATGAGGGCACCAGTACTGTACGCGATACAGTCTTCGCCAAGTCGACAGTGATGAAGCGGACACCCCCACAAGCATTGGCACAGAAGCGCACATCTCCCGCCAATGCGCCGCAACAGACACCCATTCCTGACCGAGGAGAAGCCCCGTCAGTTGCATCACGAAAATCCTTGACGAGACGATCCAAGTCGACAGATCCCATTCCTGCAACACCGAGTCTACCTGCCAGCAGCCGTTCGAAAGTATCCTCCGCTTCCAGATCCGAGGTCGAATTGGCTACTCCAATTGTCGCCCCAGCGGACGACGAGAGCGAAGATGAGCTATCACCACAACTCAACGTGGTTACACCGCGGGTGATAGGTAGTGAGCCACGACCACAACCCACGACACTAGAGGAGACGCAGATGGATATGGACGAGCTGTCACCACAACCCAACGTGGTTACACCACAAGCGATAGGTAGTGAGCCACGATCACAATCAACGGCACAAGAGGAGACACAGATGGATATGGACGAGCTGTCTTCACTCATGCAACAAACACCGACTCAGAAAACATCAATTGTAAATTCGGATGCAAAAACTCAAGCAAAGGAGGACGTGTCCGCTACCGCATCACAGCCAGCCAAGCGTGGTAGACCTCGCAAAGTCGCCGCACCGTCGGAAAACGAACCTCAGGCAATCGCAATCATGCCCAAGCCAAATCTGAACAAGCGGAGCGAGCCAGCAGCAGATGAGGCCGTGGATGAGCTTTCCCCCGAACGCGTAAAAACAGTTTCAATTTCCCCAAAGCCTGTAAGCTCTAGTAAGCCTACAGAGTCTGTGAGTCGGAAAGAGGAACTGGAAGACATGTCTAGTGTACAAGAAGAGTCGGCCGAGGACGAGGAGCCTTCGGCTGATGAGACAGAGATTATACAAAGGCCGATGACAAAACGGCGCTCTCCGAAACAAGTGGCGCATAATAAACCTTTGGTTGAGAAGCAACCATCTCGCAAGCGTCAAAAGTTCTTGGGGCCGAAACATGCCATCTCTGTCATGCGCATCAAGGGATCCGTAGTACGGGGCATCACAGTTGCAGATACTACACGCACCGTCTTGGAAGAAACTATCGACCACCGCCTCAATCGTATGGCTGAACGCTTGCAGACTTCACAAGACTCCGACCGACGCAAGATATTGCGAAGCGAGATCAACCTTTCCTTGTCCTTTAAAGAGAGCTTGAACGAGAAGCTCTTGGACTTACAGGACGCTAATGACGTTTTAAGCACCAATTTCAAGAAGATGAAGCAGTTCAAGCGCGACAACGCTGAGCTACGCAAGGAAATACTTAGTCTTCAGAACAGCCGAGAGGAGATTGCAATTGAGCAGGACTATGTACAGGCTCACTTTGAGACTGAGAAAGCAAAAGTAGATATTAGGAATACGCTTAGCGACAACATGTTTGACATTGAGGCTGCGATTAAGAATGGCCGCGAGCAAGCGCGCAAGGAAGGAAGAGAAAACGAGGGTCCAGAAATCCCACTAAGCATACTACTGGAGACGGTAGCCAATCATGTCGGCTCGCGTGGCGGTGGGCTTCTGGCTAATGTCAAGAGCTTCAACGGGCTCCTAGAGAAGGCTGCCGGCTGGCTAGAAGGAAGAGCCTGATTGATTGCTTATAGTAGATGATAGGATGGCGTTAGGTCTTCTGTACTTTCGGATGGATACGATACCCGGCATCATCGCCATATTCGAAATGGATATTTCCATTACTTCAACCTATATTCATTTCACGGACAGTTGTCAGGTGCCATCTTCAGTGGTGACCTCATCAGGTCTTCGCTACCGTACCACACAGCAGTCGACCTATTACGACTTCAACGGCCGCGCCCTGAACCCAACGATTTTCTATGTCTATGAGCACAGATATCATTGTCCCCGCAATGCCTTGTTTCTCTACTGCGATCTAAAGTATCCGCTTCATATACCAACCCAACCCGGGATAGTGCAGATGTTTGTTTTAGCGCTAGCGGCCCAGATGATCTGCATCTCCGCATCACGTTTGTCATCGTGCATCGTCACACGTAACTGCCACAGTAGACTCATCCATCACCAGTTCGATAGCTCAATCCAATTACATCCTATAGTTGAACAGATTGTTTTCATTGATTCGAATCTGTTTTTTTTTTCGCGTTACTTGCACCGTCATCTCCTCGTCAAGTACTATTCAGCTCCTCACCGTACATGTTTGACTTGCAGCATTGAGCGCCACCATTTGAATCTTCACCTTCTCGTTCTCGGAGTTTTCACTCATTTCTAGAAGAGCCCTTCTGTTGGTAGGAAAAAGCGACGCGTGGGAAATCGGTTTGTAAACTAGCGTGCTTTTAGATGCTGTCTGCCTTGCAACTGCCTGTGTCTATAAGGAAAGGGTCCAGCTCAAAGCAGAGGTTTCACCACTGGAACCTTCGAGGACGGCCGGGACGCCCCGAAGCATCTCAATCGTTAGAGACGCAAGTCAATCGTCAGCTTCCTCATCATCATGACTCGCACCCGCAGCACCGTCGACATCGGTGAACCCGAAACACCGGCTATGTGCAGCGCGACTCCGCCATCAACCCCCAGGTCTTGCAGAACGCGTCTGTCGACTCCTCCAAGTTCCCCTAGAAACCCATCAAATCGGCTGTGGGTCCAGAAACAGCAGCGAAGGGCGTTCTTGGAACATCTGAAACGATGGTCCTTCGACCACGACTCAAGCCCATATTTCCAGGGAAAGATAAGTCTGCTCCCTCCCGACCCTGAAAGCCGGGACGAATTTGCGCTGGGTAAAGGGGTGCACTGCGTGCTTACCGATTCGGGTTTTACGGACAATAGAAAAATGGTTACCATTAAACTTTTCGGGCCACAAATGGATGGTGCAATCCACGAAACCGGGACCAAAAAGGGTACGAAAAGTCAGGACACAGACATGCTCAGGACAAGCTTTATGGAGCTTGAAAATGATAGCTTAGGCCCAACCGACGACGATGGAACCTGGCCACCATCCCAATCCAAATCTATTCTACCAAACAACTACTACCAACTCGTTATCCGTTGCGGTTCTGGCTGGGTCTCTGCACGCGACTATCTCAACAAACTCTACTTTTCAAACTTGCCGGCCAGAGTCTCGATGCTTCACACAGCAGACTACATTTTTGGCAAACGGTCGCAAGCCCTCGGACCGCCGCCACTTCCCAGTGACACTGTGTCAATACAGCCCTTGTTCCATCCCTTTCTCCGGCTGCCTACCGAACTTCAGGAAATGATCCTCATGACTGCTGCTGGACTAACGCGGCACTACGATCTCTGCACTGGTGGTGGACTATTACGGTCACCTAGATCATCAACTGAATCACCCATTAGCCTTTCAACAATGTTTCGAATATCACCACTCTTCACCGACACGATGCTAACCTACATCTACCATCGCACAACCTTTCACTTTGGCCTTACCGGAACCACAAACTTTCTCTGGCAATGCGGACCCGACAATCGCCGCCACATCCGGCGTCTCGCGTTCCATTTTGGACATGGTGGACTGCTGCATTGCATGAGATGGTTGTCGCCAGATGCGTTGTATGAACTCGTGGAGCCACCACATCAGAACTATACTCAACCCGGTTTACCTCGTTTTTGGCGCTGCCAGTTACGTGCGCTTGTGCAAGAAGTGCATCTCCTCGAACTCACCATCGACATCAAGGGCGTTCCTGAATCAGACGTGGCCATGATGGTTAGAATAGTAGTGGGTGCATTTGGCAGTGTCGAACGCGTCAAGATTGTCGAAACTGTTGGGGAGGAGACGAAGGTACTTGGCAAGGAGGACGAGAGAATCCAGGGGTTGAGAGGGGAGACGTGGAGGGAGATGACCAAACGTTATGTGGACAAGTATCGGATGGTGTGGTCTAGCTTGCATCTCAAGCACGGATTGATGGAGACGAGTACGGAGGAGTTGGATGGATTGGTGGATAAGGAGAAAGAGTTCTTCGATAGCTGATGTTGCAACTGGCTAGAAGGATATTTCGGTTGTTCAATGGCGCTAGTAAAGGTATTGGAGACTTTTGGCATGTAGGTATTTTCATTTAGTAATGAGTGACGGTTTTTTCATTTAGTAGAATAATTGGACTTTTTCTCATGTTCAGATATGAAGGGGTGTCTAGATGAGTTTCATCACAACATTTGTTTCCTCTTTCCATACAGCATACGTCTTTCCATTAGGTCCAAACATTACTACAAGTAGCACCGTCTGTCGCTTCAGAAACCTGCATTGATAGTCGTGCTACCGCTACTGTCATCACTGATACTACGTACTCATGAACTTCCAAACAATGTAGATGGCGATGAAGAAATGGCTATGTCCTAATTTGTTTTCATATCCATACCTCTACAATCTGTCCGCCATTATATCTGCTGGATGCCGTGTTACAGTGTTGCTTTTAGAGCGTTTAGTGTTACTATGTCACTACGTGTAACCATGTCACTACAGTATCAACTTCACCACAACGAAGATTCCCATGGCTATGATATCGTAGAACCAATATATTGACATTAGTAATAGGTAGGTCATATGCGAGGCGAAGAATGAGGCGGTGGAACCGAGCTCATGTTTTATACTTCTATCAAGTGCAGAGGTGCGAAAGGCCATAGTTCCATTACGGGACGAGGATCAGAACCTTACTTTCGACATGGCAAATTGAGAGGGTCGGGATACAAGTAACAGGGTCGAATATGAGTTGTGTCTTTGCAGAGATTCTCGCACAGCTGTATGCTGAATCGGATTCGGTTGGTTTGGGGCAGCTTTGAAGTGAGTGTTCTTTCTCACGGTAGGTATTAAAAAGGAGTTCATGCAAGAGCAATTACCTGGCGCATGACCGGAATCTCAACCTGTTTCCACCTATTCAGCATGTTCGCGGTTCTCGCACATGTCCACACTGCTTCACAGATCCGAGTGCTTTTGGGTCCTTTTCTCAAAAGTTTACTGATGTGACAGGTGAGGAACGGCGTTGGTGTATTGAGCTGCAATGTACAGATAGAAACTCACGTTGGAATGCAGCTCATCATCATTTTCATCATCATCGGATGTTCTGAGATATGGAGGCATTGCAGTTGGTGATAGTGGGTCCGAGAGAAAAGGGGACCTCCAAGGCTGAACAGGGATTACCGGTATCGATACCTAGAAACAAACCGCGTAGTTGCTTGTTCCATCAAGGCAGACGTGCACAAGGCAGCAATTGAGCTACATATTGTTCTCTAAACCTTCTCTATATCCCTCTCATCATCTGAACTAAGATTACGCTTTTGTCATTTACTGCAACAGTGGTGCGCTGTGTGCCGAGGCTTGTGGGAAGGCGCACGTCGCGTTGTTTATTTTCTTCACACGCGTCCCATGCTGTGTTTACCCCACTATTACCTAGACAATCAACCTCAGTCAACTATACATTTGTACCACATCATCGCAAGCATAGTCTCATTCATTGGAATTTGTAATTGCCACAGCGAATTATTTGGCCACACACTCCCCACATCATCAGCCCCGTTTGCGAGACAAGACCGCCTGCATGGCCATCAACAACAATCCCATCAAATGTAAATCATGTGCCAGGGTTCTCGCAACAGTCGTGCCTACAGGCCTGAATCCAACGACTTCACCGGAAACGAGCGATGGTTGTGACACATGTCAGCAGTTCAGCACGCTCTTCAATGCTGTGCAGACTGCGGACATGACCTGGGCGACATATCAAGACAAACGCGATTCCATGACGAAGTCTTGGGCCCGGGAGAAGTACAAAAAAGCCCATATGGAGTTTCACAACTGGCTCATGACTGTCGAGGCGCCTACAGAACCCAAGAAACAGGACCATGAGACTAATCCAAACGATCCGGAGGTCGAGCAGCAAAACCAGAGCGCCAAGCGTCGGCATTCGCACTCACCAACTGTGCAAGAGTTCAGTGAGATTACAAAGATGGCGGATGATGTTGTGCAACAACATCAAAACATATCGCTTTCTCTCCGCCCGTCGCCTAAGAGGTCGCGGAGCATGGCATCGCTTAGCATGGCATCGTTACCGGGACGCAAGCGACTCAAGTTCTCGGAGACGGTCAACTTTCCTGCCAGCTATAGGAGCAGTGAAGAGTATCATCGACCCAGTGAGACATATGTTCGAGGTCGCAATGCGCCACCAGAAGGATCAGAGTACATGGACACGAGCGGCTCTGGCCAGACATTTCTCAGCTTTACACAGATGAAAAAGGTGGGCACCAAGTGGGTTGAACTGAGCGAGGAAGAGCTTGCAAAGAAGAAGGAGAATGCAAAAGTCGCAGCAGGACAGCGAAAATCTTGGGAAGCACGGGAAGCAGAGAGAGCGAAAGCGCAAGAGACGAGCGGCGGTGTGACAGAGGAGTTGGGACAGGGCAAACAGGCAATGCCAAATGCTCGCACTACCAGATCAACACGAAGAGCCCAAGAGACATCGGGCGATGCACGTGTACAGGAAACCCTCACCGCAACCACGCAGGCTGAAAGTAGGAAGCCGTTACGAAAGGCCAAGGAGATATTACTCAATGGGACATTGGATAAAACCCAAGAACCCTGTAGGAATGTCGCTCCCACATCATCCACACCGATCGCAGAAACAGATGGTACCCACTCTACCGCACGCGAACCTCTAGGTGCACCGGAGGATATAGGAGGCGGAGTACAGCGCCTAGAAGGACAGGATGCAGAAAAAGCAACCACCGAGACGAGGCAGGACGATCGCAATCGAGCACGGGAGGCGGATATCGCACACCAAGAGCGCCAAAAGGGCACTTGCAGTACTAGCACAGTCGCTTGTGGTGGTGGTGGTGATGGTGGAGCTGCCGCGATTGAAAGGGACATGTTGCTGGCTGAGCCAATGGGACATGCAGCATCATGCGCCGGCTGGGAAGATGCCTACACGGCGTCTGCTGCCGCTACAGATGATCGCCCTGTAGCGGCACCTATGTTACACATAGATGACCAGACCACCTCCATCGTTCATGACGACGCGGTAATCACGTCCGACACGGTAGGCAATCAGGACGCGATCCACACCCTTCAGCGTAATGGTTGCGTGCCCGCAGACTGCCTGTCAGACACTACTGCAGCGTCATGAGAAAAGGGTATAAACAAGTTGTGGTACGGAGTAGGAGGACGAAGAAGCGGTCTCGGATTCGAAGCTTTGCCGCGGAGCGCGCAGGTGGGAACATGTTTGCTCTCCCCAGGAAGCTAAGCACCACCCACCCCCAAGCCTATCTCGCGTGACTTAAAAAATTCCCCATGCTAGCTAGCAATCCTCCCTTTTTCGCAGCGGCTTTTAGCGGAGAATCCGTTACCAAGTCGTAGGATCCCCGATCTTCTTTTCCTCCGCGGTGCCAAGGTTCCCCCCCTCCCCCCAACGCTAGATGCAGATCCGGGAGAGGAGCAGATTCGATGATCGACGAGACGGCAGGAGGCATGCGAGTCAGGGTCCCGCGTGTACTAGAACATGTACACCTAAGTTTAGGCAAACTAAGTAGCAAATAGGGTAAGCAATTGCTCAGCCGTCCAGCCAGCCATTGTTGATTTGAATTCATCTATGCCTTTTGCGTGTGGAAGAACGAAAATGTAGATAAAGGGGGGGTCGCGTGTGTTAGGACTACTTGATTTAGCATAGGCGTGGCGTGTGGATACCTGTGGCATGCCTAGCGGCGCCTGTCCCGCACCGTGCCGTACCAGTGCTTGTTCATGGTTCGGCACTCGATGCCGTCGCCCAGCTGCCATTTGTCGACAAGGAAGCGGCAAGGAACGAGCCTTCCGGGGAAGCCCCTTTGTAGATTACGTGAATCCTGTACTTGTGTGATGGATGAAAAGGACACTTGCGACGCTTGTTGTGTTTGGGAGAAAAACTTTCAAGAAGAGAAAGGAAAAGAGAGAGAGAGCAAGAGAGAAAAAGAAACTTGAAAATGTTGCAATCATTACACAACATCAGCCTTCCACGGGGGGCGGAGCAAAAATGAGGAGCCGCGATACAGTGGGCAGCCAACTTGAGCCATGCACACCATAAGCGACCCATTTTCTTCCTTGCTTCCGGAGCTACTGAAGCAAAACCATGGGGTTATTGTTCCGGAGGGCCCTAAACTAGGCACCGAAAAAATTAGGCACGTCACAATGGCGTGAGAATGCAGGGTCTTGAAATTTGGCTGTTTGGTTATCGGAGACATGGCGATGCCAGATGTTTGTGACAGACAGGCTCCATGCGTATGCACACGTTCCAGAGTTTTCCTGACAGCTATGGCTGGCTCACGTGCTCTACAAGAGACTTTTCGGTGCACCACACCTTGTCTCGGTGATGCACACTGTGACACACCATAGTCAGGAACGGGAGTGGCGATCATGTTTCTTACTGCGTGGCCAGCGGGATAACACTGCCTAATAGAGTAGGATTGATCGTAGCGGAACGGCCGTTCCAGGAAGCGGTATGCTGTGCAAAGGTGAGATTTCTTGCGTCGTGTGCCGATAACCGGACAAAGGTGGTTGTGCCCCTTGCGGGAACTGGAGCTGGGTCTGTCGTGCTTGCCTGCTTTCGTCTGGACTTCCAGGCTATGGGGAACAGCTGTGTACTACCGTACTGTACAGCACATGGTGTTTTGGCCACGAGGTCGTATGTATAAGAGTCGACATAGCCAGACGTGGTGGGTAAAAAGGACACTGTGAGTTTTGTTCGGCGTCTTCGGTCGGGCGTACGTGGCCGCATGGCTGACAACCTTTGCTCACAAGTTACTGTTACTCTAGGATTCGAAGACGTTGCACGCCTAACGCCCATGGTGGAAATGAAGCCAGTACCACTCAGGACACATGCTACACGATGCTCGCCCCTGGGTTGCATTCTTCTTCACCGGCCGGGCTCTCTCTCGATTAATTAGCACGTCTGTTTCTGCCCGACGACATTAGCCGCCAGGCAACCACATGTGGAAAAAATGGCGGCGCTCGGCTTGGCCAGCTGAAACTTGTCGGAGGGGTCTAGATGCTGGAAACGCGGATGCAGGAATGGGTAGTGGAGCTTTCGCCTACCCTTGCCCGCTCTCTATCGACACCGACAGATTGCCAACGCTGAGGCTCCGCAGCCAGGGCTCCCCCACGTGTCGTGTGGTGACGAATACTGCCACGTCAACCGTTGCTTGTCTGCTTGTCTGTTCACACGCCAGAGACGCTGCGAGGGCCGAAGAGTTCAGTTTGATGTTGCGTCATGTAGGATGTACGGTGCGGTCAAGTACCATGACGTCACAATCGTCTGTCTCTGCGCACTGCCAATCCGCCAATCCGTCAATCCGCCAGATACCCAACAGCCGTTTTTTGGAACGGCTAGCAGGGCGCCCGCCCGCAAAGTTCCGCTGGTTAGTGGCTTGGCATATGTCAAAGCACAGGTGCTGGGTCGAGCGATATGCGCGCACAGGCCACCGGTTCTATTCTTCCACGCAGCACGGCTCCATCCTGTCCATATCCCACCTGGCTGGGATGCACGAATTCAGGAACCGCGCAAAGAATTGCCCTCAGACGTACCGCCAGGGATATGCCGCCCGTTGCATTGTGACCTTTCTGACACGCGTGTCTGCCTCGTAACGACGTCCTTCCGCTGCCCGTACAGGGCTTTGGCTGCACAGTAAGAGCGCAGAGGTGCCGACGACAACGACCATGGCGTGTGCAGCTGCAAGCCACTGAGCACGCAGCGCCGCAGAGATGCCACCAGGGTGTGGATACGGATAATGTTGCACATCAACTTGCGTCCCGTAGCGTACCAGCATGTGTTTCGAGGTCAGGTGCCGCAAGCAAAAAGTGCGCTGAGAGGCTGCTGAGGCCTGCTAATCGTATCGGACGCGGTGAAGAGTTTGCTCAGCATCGAAGCCATGTCCCGCCTGCATTGCGGGCGTTGCCATTATTGTCTGGGTGGCACAGACTTGCATAGATTCAATGTCAGCGCGTGCGCGCCTACCTCAGTACCGGTACTCCGTATGTACTATGTATATCCGCGCCTATCTGCGTCGCGCTACAACTCAACGTCTCCCACCCACAGTCCACCTGGGTACCCATATCCACATGTCGCGGGCACTGGGTACCGACTAGCATCGGCTCCCGATCGGCGTCTAGCATCTTTGATACCGGTACCCGCAATGTCATGGTTAGAGTACGCGTGCCCCCTACCCATAAAACATATCGACAAAAGGCTGGGCCCAACGTCCGGCCACGAGGTCCACATGCTATGCACCTTGTCCAGCATGCATTAAAACCACCTCATCTATCAGAGTCGCAAAAGGGGTAGTCTGAAGCACGTCCTTGCATAGTAGCCGTCGGATACTTGTTTGCGAAAGGTCGTCTGTCGCATGTGTCCCCCAGTGAGGATGCCTAACTCGATAGAGGCATACATTGTCACTTGATGATTCACCAAGCCAAACCATGTCAATGTCACGCTCCCACACGCAAGAGGGCGATTGGATCAAGGCAGCGAGCGACTACACCGTCACCTCACCCCATGCATCCGCACTAGAAATGGTAGAATCATCAGCAGGACCCACGCATACACCTAGCCGATGGGTAAACCGCGGAGCCGCACGCATGCATGCTGCAACAGGCAATCCGAAGGGTGTGATGGCTACCAATTTCTCACCCATTCTCTAGCGGAATGCATAACAGCCTGCAGTAGCGTCCAACTAGGCGCCGTTAAGCCTCACTAGGCTGTAGCGGGCAATCTTCGAGAACAACATCAGCTTATACGCTGCTCAATACCCACGCCATGTGTGCAACATAGAGGATGCGTTTTGGCTTGCTTGCAATATATGCTGTAGCTGTGCTATGCTGGGGCAGTACGAAACTCAACATGCAAGCCCGCCGTCCGGTCAAGACGAAAAAAATCCCCCGGCCATAGATGTCCTTAGTGTGTTGCGGTGTAGTAGACCCGTGGACGCGCCCACCATGTTCGTATCTGCAGGCAATGGTTGCAGGGGCCGCTTGGGGAGGGCTAGCATCTGGAATTCTCATCTGGAATCTGGCATGATTATGGCGTCATAGATGCAACTCCCATTCGCCAGCAAGTCGCGCAAGTAACAGGTTTGGAAGCAAAGCGAATTCGGTTCCCATGGGAATGGGGGGGGGGGGGAAGGGTCGGTCGGTTGGTCGGATAGGATGATGATCGCACAAAGCAAGCATATCTGCTGTGCCAAGCCTCCCAAGACACGGGTTTGCCAGGATAGAGGCTAGAGGCTGGGATACCCCATCTACGAGGCCACACCCTACCTCGCTCGTCTGTTCCCGCTCCCTAGCCAACAAACCCTAAATGGCGGCCGCGCTCTGTGCTTTTGTGCTGTCCTTTTCCCAGGGGAGAGGATCCTCCCAGATAGTGAAGTGGGAAAAGAAGGACGTTATTAATTTAAGCATGCAAGACGCATTCGGATGTGTATCCACGTGTGTTGGTGTTGTTGTTGTTCTTGACACGGCGTACCGTACATGATGCAGCCCAATATCTCACCACTAGCCACCCATAGCAATCTCACGACAACGCCCCCCCTCCCGTCCTTCCCCTCC
>KE747829.1:676007-779929 GCA_000465215.2 Pyrenophora seminiperda CCB06
TTAATAGCCCCGGGAACTTCGCGCGAAAAATTGGCCCTGGTACGTTTTGCATCTCCTGCGCCGCCCCCATCTTATCCATCCCCAGTCCACCCATAGCGAATGGTGATAATGAAGATCTTCGTTGCGCCGAAGCAACGCCCATTGCACCGCGGACAAAGCCCCCGAGGAGCGAACCGCATAAAATCCCCCCCACTCGCCGAGAGGTGGGTGGGTAGTTGGTTGGTTGGGTGTGGGTGTGGTGTGTGGGTGTGGCAAGCCCAAGCCCCAACCAGTCAGCCAGCCAGGCAGAGAAAGTCCATATACTCCGTACTTGCACGCATTTGTACACCGGTGTAGGTGTACACTGACAGATGGGATGATGCACCCGACAAAGGGTCTTCTTGCAGTGCAGCGGCTTGGTGTGCGTCATAAGGGTCGCCAATTGGGGATACCCCAGTCAAACCATTGTGCATGAAATAATTTTTTTTGATCCGTTGCGATAGCGAATTTTTGGCCTCAATATGCAGGGCAACGCCAGAACGCCACCGGTGCTGGCTTGCTCGTGGTGCGCGCGCGCACGAGGTTGGGTGTTGGGTGTAGGCACAGACAGGCAGACAGGGCATACATACGCGGGTTAGTTAGCACGTTTGGGCCGTCGGTCGGTCGCGAACCGGATCCGCATTGGCGGCGAGTTAACAGAGAGTGGGGGAGGCTTTTTTTTGCCCTTTCTGTTTGCCCGTTTGTTGCCCACTTTGCCCATTGACATCCATGCCCGCCTGCCACTCCTTCTACTCTCTACGCAGCAAGGTCAAACACCGAACCGGTGTAAATGGCGTGCACGCACACCCACTCGCACATGCACGGTTGCAAGTCACCGCATTACTCTCGCTAAATTGACCTTCTTCTGGTGCTGGTGCTGGTTGCTGATGCCGTTGGTGCTGATGCCGATGGTGCTTGGTGCTTGGTGCTTTGGTGGTAATGAGTGCTCAGTGCTGAGCGCTGAGTTGCGTGTGGGTATGGGGTAGCTCGGAAGCTACTCGGATACCGCGGCTCGCGTTTCGCTCTGCCTTTTAATTCACCTTTTCTTGGGTCCGGCTCTCGGTCCAATCCTGGCCCTTTCTTTGGCGTGTGTCATAGTGTCGGTGATGTGCATTCGTGACTTGAACTATCCCAAAGCATCTTTCACACATCACGGTGCATTTCGACCATGTCAAGTATACGAGCATCCAGTCTATTTCGTTTGCACCGTTTGGAAAAAGCAAGGAAGAGGGTATCATAAGCTTTCTATCCACCTAAGAACGCATCATCAAAACGACTCATCTCTTTGCCACTACTTGCTGCTCATTGCTGCTACTGTACTAGACGCAATCTCGGCCGAGTTGGCCTAGCATCATGTCTATCCATCTTCTCTTCTAAGCCACGGGCGGCCGCCCACCAACCTCGCCGCAGCTGATGCCATCTCGCTTTCGGGACGGGATACTGGAGTACTGGGCAGCGATCAGATCTCGTACGGCCCCTTGGCGACCGCAATCGTAATCTAATGTCTGATCGTCGGGGTTCCGAGTTGTCATTGCCGTCCTGGTGTCCGATGTGCGTCTCGCCATGTTGGCATGACAGCACTTCGTGTTGCCTTTTAGCCCTTCAGTCATAGCGTCGACGCCATGGACTGAGTCTGGGCGCACGCTACTGGGTCCGCGAACAGGGTCGCATCAAAATCTGGGACAGACCCGCGGGTCAAGGTACTTGACACGTGTGCTCGGCTTGATAATAAGTCTGGTATTCTTGCATGGCCGTTTCGTAACGGCCCTTGCTTGCAGTGGTGTGTATGAGAGAGAGGGTGGGTTAGTGTGCTCACGGCACGAGGCCCTCTGATTCCTGACCCTGCCACTGTTCGAAAAGTTGGCGTATCCGGAAGTCCGTGGCCCAACCAATGTCCGACTCAATGTCCCGCAGCAGGTGCAGCACCACTTGTCGCTCTCGAGGGTCGCTGAGGCACTGACCAGCTGTGAACAAGGGTTGCACAGAGTGAATCCGAACCGCTTCGTCGGATCGCGCAAGTGATATGCCAACAATCTCCCGGCTGTGCTTCTGACATGTGGCAAGGACCGACTGGTACGAGTTCATACGTGCGACGACTGTGCTGCCGCCCTGGGTAGATTCGTGTGGCTTGTTCATAAACAAGAGGATCTGCGACATGTGGTACGTCTGCATGGTCGAAGCGCACATTGGAATTGAGTACCAGACCTCTGTAAACAAAGATGCATCGTCGCAATTGCGAATTTGGCTGGGAGTGTTTGAAGGTGCGACCCTGGCCGAGGGTTGAAAAGTCACTGGGAGACCGTCGTGCCAAACCTGAAATTGCTTGCGAAGGTTGAACCAATAGTCGAGAAGGGTGCGTTGGGGCACGTTAGCCCAGGACATTCCCGCTGCGTTGGAAGTCTCGTCGCCGGCCGCCATGAAATTGACCAACTTGGCCATGAGCCACACAAGCGCATTGCAAATCAAGTCTTCTTTCATCATAGCCTCGCCTTCTTCTGGGTACCCGCTTGCCGTTGTGTTACTAGGGACAATGTAGCCTTGTTCATCGATTAGCAACCCTGCTTCTTTCCACAACGCTAGGCAGTCAGTGTCTAGTCTGGTCTTCGTCTTATTGATGACTGTATCAAATTAGTTACGCGTCTACCATGTGACCAACGGCCGACTTACAAGCTGCCAGCATGTCCTGCCGAGCAATGTTCCAGAATGTGGCTCTCCGGGCTTTGGAAGTAAAGTTGAAGCTAGCGGACGGGATGCTAGAGGGGGGAGTCGGCAGTTGTAACGGCATCACGTGCTCCTGGGATAACACCAGGAGGGATTTAGCGCCGTTCAGATGCTTTGCCCACTCAGATACCGAAGTATCCAAGAACTCGTAGACACAGAGAATTGCCGATGCGGCCAGAATTTCGTCTGTGCTCGACACAAACGATGTGTTGCTTGAAGTTCGTCGTCGTTTAGGTGCTGGACAAGGGTATCCTTGCGCAGAGTCGTTGCTTTGCTGCCTTAGTTCGCACTCTGATTCATCAGGAGATGAGTTAACATCCATCTTGAGCGCATGCAGCAAGAGCGTCACAGCGGTGTCGTAATACACGGCTGCTTTATGTTTCCAGTCAACTAAGGGAGCGTCAGGGTATTGTTCCATCCGAGCTTGACGCGTCACACTACCTCCCATGACAGGCTTACGTCCTTGAACACGTGCTAGAGCCTTTGCGGCACATGCAACAGCTGCGTATTTGAGTAATGGGTTCTCACGTGCCTTGACCGGAACGTAAGATGCGAAATAGGTACCAAGATCGAACAAGTCCATCCAGTATCCAGGGCCTTCTGAGAACCACCGGAGCAGGAAGGCAATCTCATGATCATCCTGCATGGGCATGCCGCCATCCGAGCGGGGAGGCGATCGTCTTGAACTTGAAATCGAAACGGAGCGATGAATGTGGTCAGCAGCGTCGTATGGCGAGTTTAGCCGAGGATCAATGGGTGGCGAGGCTGTAGAAGCAGTATAGTCCATGACGGGGTGTATGCGTCGGTTACATAATGACAGAGGTGGAGAAATGGGTGTGCCGACTGCGGATGTTGGAGGCGATTGCATCAGGGGTGGGAGAGATTCGAGATCAGGGGTGTAACAGTAAGGAACGTTGGCATGGCCCAAGTCGGGCCCCATACTGGACGGTGTGCTGGTAATTGACTGGAAGTTGCTGTGTGTACGCCATGAAGCTACTGAACGAGCTTCAAATGGCCCAGGAGAGTCTGAAGATGCCGACATGTTGTCAAAGTCTGGTGTACCAGGATCGAGGTACGGGTTGGTGGTGTTGATGAACGTGACTGGAAATGCATTAGGTCAATCAATCTTTGGAGGACAAGGCAATGCAAGACTCACCATTCTTGGGTATGTCCATCCAGATGGCATCGTCATCGAAAGTGTTCTTGTAGGCGTAGAAACCTTTCAGAGAGTTCTCATCTCCCAAGTCTTCGCCGTTCATGGAGGCATTGTGTTGGTGGCGGAATACAATGCCCGAGCTTGGGACACATTCTCGAGAGGCTTTTGTGCATTGCCCGCATACGGGTTTCTTCTCATCGCACTTCAGCTTCCGCTGACGGCAGGTGAGACTGTGTGGCAAAGGTCAGGATGAGGAGAAGGAGGCAGTAGGAGTGTTGGCGTCGACTTACCATCCGGTTCGTGATCGCATCTCAGAGTGGTGCCAATGTGTGGGTCTATCTTGAAAAGCTTAGGATCTCATAGCCTCGTACCGAGGGAAGTGGGTAAGAAAAAGCATCCACATGAGTCGGCGAGAGCTGCCCTATATCTATATCAGTAGTCAGGGCGATAGAGCGTTTGATACTCGATGGTTAGATGCGGGGTCTAGCATGGGTTCGCGCCAGTTGCGGATCCACCGTCACCATGAGCGAGGTTGGGAAAATTGACGAGAGACATGGTCCTGGGCTAGTGCATCAATCTGAATCGTACTCGGGCTGCTCCAGTTAGCTGGAGTATGTAGGAGAACCCAGACCTGAGCGGCCAGGGACCGTGAAGGGCCCGCGCGCACGCCAGGTCGCGTCAAGCGCCGCAGTCAGCCGAGTCATGGCCGAATTGCACTACGCAAATCACTTGTAGACGCTGCAAGATGCACTGGTGGACGCCTAGCCGGAACATGGACGCTAATGTGCGACTGTAGTTAAACTTTTCTCCTGGTCGCTGCGCACTTGACTAGGGATCATGGTCGGTCCGTTTAGCTGTGGCTACCAACGCATCAGGGGCCCTATTCCCTGCCTTGTTCATAACCGGAGTGATACTTCCTGTATCCCGCCAAGACTAATCACAACCTATGAGAAATTTCGGAGTTTCTTCCACAGCCTGAGCGAGCTTTACGAGGGCACGCTGGAAGCGTTAACAGCGGTAAGCGAACGATGCTCTTTCATCATCGAGATTCTGCATCTTCGATGGATTTGCAAGCATCGGAAGATAACGCGGTGCCCCTTCACCGCCCTCGACCCGTCCACCCGTGCCCGCTCGCGGTTACCAGCTTGCGGTTACAGGGTTGCCACTATTGCGACACCTTCTGCTTCTTCTTGGGGCGTTCTGGCACGGCCTCCGCCGTATCGCTCTCCGCATCCTCCATCTCGGCGTCGCTGTCAGAACCGCTGCTCTGATGATCAGAATCGAATTCTTCGCCGACTTCCGATTCCGAATCTGCCTGAAAGTCCTCATCCACACTCTCGTCGTCTTCGTCGGCACTACCGCGGTTTGCAGGCTGTCCATCATCACTAGACGCGAGATCTTCGTCTTGAAGAGCAGCTGCGAGAATCGCCCCAGACTATGCATTACCCCGTTAGCTCAGTGCTCGTATGGGGGTCGGTGTTACTTACGTCGTCGGCCATTTCATTCTTAGTCTTGATGCCCTTCGCACGGAAGAAGTTTTCCAACGGCTGTTGTTCCTCCCTGTCAAGTATTAGTCACACGAGTTTCAATATCGGTCATGGGGCAACTTGCCTATTAATGTTTGAAAACTGATGCTCAGCCATACCATGCTTCATGGTGAAGGTAATGTCGAACGTACGACTTGCCGCCATGGCTCCGCCCACACGCGACATGGTCACTGACGCTATGTTGTCCATGCTAATGTACGTTGCCGGCTTGGGAATGAACATGAAGGCTTTGTCGAGACAGAACAAATGCCCCTCGTTGGCCTTGATGGAGCACTTGACACCCGACTGTTCATGATGACTGATAAAATCTCGAGACGGCCTGGTAATGCGCTTTCCGCTAAGGCCCTTGAAGATGTCTGCCACGACTGTAGCGATGGGCGCTTCGTAGTGCGACTGCAGCTTGTCCTTGTACTTGTCCTCCAACAGATCTCCCTTCATGTTCAGGTCCAGATTAACCTCCTCGTCGCGCTTGAACTGCATTACCAGGAACGGGTATCGCGTCTGGCCCTGTCTGAGAGGTGGGTCCAGGCCGATGGTAATCAAGGTATGCATATCATCTGGCTTAGGCAAAACCATGAATTTCTTGACCGAGTCGAACTGGATCTTGTAGTCGTACGTTTTACCACGTAACCGGAAGGAGCTCTCGTACATATCGATATCGAAACGACCTCTGCAGTGTTGTTAGCACTTGCCAAGTTAATGCACACAAGAGTGCCATACCTGGGTGTAAGATGTAGGATGTCTAAGAATGTCGCAAATGTGTCACCGGCGACTTCGCCAATCTCGGCCTTCTCCATCAACGTCTCGTAGAAAAGATTGGCGGCGTTGGTCTCTTCGCCATCTTCGGCCCCAGAAGCGTCCTCTCCGTCCTCGTTCTTCTCCTTTTTAGAAGCCAAGCCGGGTATGTAGAAGCGCATTTCGACGAGCTGGTCCCGAGCACCCGCAGACTTCTTACCTCTGAACCTTGCACCTCCTAGGGAGCCATTTGCGCCAGCATCGCCGTCGGCGGGGAGTGAGAAATCGACAGCAACTTCGTTTTTGCCTGCCAGGTTCGTGTTGGAGACTTCGGTGTAAGGCACTTCAAAGGCCGGGCGGTTGGCGACGTTAAAGGTAAGCTCGGCTTTGCCAAAATCGGCTTTTCCCCAATTCCAACCGCGCAGGGCGTGCTCCCGGTTATCCAGACTTATTCCGTACCAGGTCTTGAAGACCTTGGCGACGCGGTCAAAGTCTTCCTGTTTGAAACCATCAAGTTGGATTACACCGTCATTGCGCGATACAATCTTGACTTCATATCCGCGTGCAGCTCGGCTCCATTGCGCCTGGATGATCTGTGACTGGTCGCACGTGTATGTTTCGCCGTTTGCCGGCTTCCAGCCAAAGCCCGAGTCGGAGAATCGCGTTGCGCCTGGCTTGCGGGAGAGGTTGAGGTAGATGTCGTTGAAGGCCTCCCTGGGCGGCGTTAGCTTGATTGATTAGGCTATTGGCATCGTTGTCTGCTTACATTTTTGCAGTCGCAGGTGGTTGAATTATATTATGTGTAAAGGTCGGGCGGGGACCACGAAAGTTGGAAGTGGAGAGTGCAAGCGACGTGGGTGTTTGTTGCCGATAGGTAGATGCTCTCTCACTTGGCAAACGCGCTTGGTTGCTTACATAAAGTAACCAACAAACCATCGCACGTGATAGCGCGCCTCGCTCCACTCTCATTCCGAGCCATCGTCATTTTCATCTGCTGAATCTGTCATCCATGGCTCCAAGTTGGAATCTGGCTTGATGCACCTTCATTCGACTGCTTAATGCATACAGAATTGTATACTGTATATACTGGCGGTTTCCATGGATTTGTGATGTGTGTTTACATGCAAAATTCATCGTGTTAATGAATGTAGCGGTAAAAGAGGGCTCACCCGATCCGCAAACAGCACTCTGCCATCCGTGGTACACCACAAAATTTTATATATTTCGCTAACTTGCTTTTCATATATTAAGCTATTTCCTCTCTTCTCTACTTTCTTTTCCTTCACATCTCACATCTCACACCCCAAAGCTGGACCCCAGCTGAAACAAGACAAATCAGACCGGCCTTCGCACCACCACAAACTGCAACGTCATCAGATCACAGCCAAAATCACAACGCAGCAGGCAGCCGTTTTCTAGCTCACCAACACTCGCATTCACTCGAGCTCGCGGGAATCCGCACTTCAAAGAGAAGCGACCCACTTGAAAATTTCGCCTGTGGCGTGTTCCTCGGCTACAACAAAACAGCGCAGCAGCA
Source organism: Pyrenophora seminiperda CCB06 (assembly GCA_000465215.2). Lineage (NCBI taxonomy): Eukaryota > Fungi > Ascomycota > Dothideomycetes > Pleosporales > Pleosporaceae > Pyrenophora > Pyrenophora seminiperda. Next base: position 683,722 of record KE747829.1, read on the forward strand.
CGGCTCTCCTCAAATACCACAACTTTTTCTACTCCGCCGCTTCAACTAAAACTCCGACGCAATCTACACACTTGGAAAAACTCTGCCCGCACATCTGAAGCTAGCCGCCATGTCTCACGGCCCGAACCGCACCACGCGCACGCGTGATGAGGAAAGCTTCACCTACGATCTTAGTAATGCCATATACGGCAGTTTCCCGTCATGCGCAACCGACATATCGCCGCTAAGATCGCGTGCCTCATCACAAGTCTCAAAGACTCTCAACAAGAGCAAAACCAACACTACCTCAGACCTCGCCCGCCAAAATATCGAACTTGTGTGCAACCTACCACAGCAGCAAAGTTCCCGTGGCCGCGATCTATCCATGTCTACGTCTATCCACCACAGCACTTGTCTCAACCTTAACGCCGGCGCCCAAGATGGCATAGGGTCCGATATATGGATCCTACCTGAACTCGAGGACTGGGAGGTCGATGAAAAAGCCAGCACTCCGGCAAGATCCGACCCATTTCCTCTGTCAGCATGCGCAGCAGTCAAACAAGGAGACTGGTCCTCGCTCCTTCACCGCACAGCAAACTCAAATTTCGAGCGCCTGCGCCATCGCCTCGAGACAGACGGTTGGGACTTTATCCATGGCCGTTTCAGCAACTCATCCAAAAGCTCGCAGATGAACGCCTCGGCCACTCAGAGCGAGGAGAGCATAGATGATGAGTTTGATGTCGTCGTATTGACTGCATCACGTGGTGCCTAAAGGCGCCCTTACTCTTCTTTTCTCTTCTTTAACGGCATTACTCACGACATTTCACGACTGCAACACGAGCATCTTGGTCCACTTTTACGATACTAACGACAACTTTTTCGGTACATATGTCTCCATCAACGATTACTTCTCCAGTACATATCTCAACCAGCGATACAATTTCATAATGCGATACCCCAAGCACACCAACACAACTGCTTTCCCCCAAAAACGACAGATTTGCGATACGATACCCCGAGAAACCCCAGGCATGGCTTTTGCGATGAGCAGCTTAGGACATAACGTCCTGAGGACACCCAGCCACTACTATTCCCGACAACAGATGGAGGATACTCGGCATGATGATTGCCTCGAGTACATACAAGCACAGCCACTTTCTCTTCCAGCTTCCAAAAAAGGTCGTGGGATGCAGATTGTTGACGGACAGTGGAATAGTGGTAGTTTAATAGAATAATTCAAATTCACCAGATTTTGCACATGTGCAGTAGTGAAATGTGAACCCTACGACAAATTGTATTAAAAAGATTTAGTAGCATCTCCGCCTTCTAACAACAAGTCCCGAATACAAGTAAGTAAACAGAAAAAGGCAAGCTAAAATTACACTTTGACAAGAACCTAAACAGAACAGCACTCAACCATCCCAATCTAATCTAGAAAAGTGAAAACTTCTTCCTCTATTTGTCTACTCAATCCTCTTCTTGCCCTCCTCCAAACCAAGTAATCGCGCATCGCTCTTCCCTCGCTCATGCTTTGTGCCTACAAGCGGCCCGACAACAGAGTGCTGACTAACCTTTGACAGCGTCTCCTGGAACGCCTCGATTTGGGGAGGTTGGCGGTTGAGTTTAGGCCAGTTGACCTGTGTCGGTTCAAGTTAGCACACCGCTCATGTACAGTTATGAGAATGGGATAGGGGTGGTGACGTGAAACTTACGTAAAGAGTGCCATTGCTCCAGATAAAGTTGAAGCAAACTCCCGCTGTGACGAGTGACAAAAGAAGCAGGAGACGCAGAGGCCAGACAGCGGCGTCAGGGGCGCGTCGCGTGAAGCTGCCGATGAAGATGAGGAAGATGCTTGCGGCAAAAATGTAAGGTATTGATTGGATGAAAAGAGGGCGGCGGTCTGCAAAAAGGAGTTGGCCGCCCATGGCAGAGTCGCTGGGAAGGTATGTGCCGAGGAAAAGGTCAAAAGCATCTTGGCGGGGGCCATCAGCGAAATTGTTGAGGCAGTAGCGTGTGATGGAGTTGTTGAGATCCTGGAGGGCGCCCTGCTTCGTTCGTACCCCAAGGCGGGTGAAGTCTGTCTTGAGCGCTCCAGTGCCCGAGTATGACTTTGAGACGATGTCGGCATTGTCGGCCCACATGTTGCGGAAGATGTGTTCAAAGGCCTTGTCTTCTTCTGCACTCTCGCCTTCGCGCATCAGGCCGAGATCGATGAGCATGCGCGAGAGGACATAGCGGCCAAGCATGCTCTGCACGACATTAGTCCGATCGAGGCAATCCATGCAGTTGGTTCGCACGACAGCGGTCTGGTGGCGTCTGACTTCCACACCGCCCGCATCTCCTGGCATGTCAACACCACAAAAGTAGCCATGCTTCAGGATATGTGGCTCCAGTTGGTTCATCAAGAGCTTCGCACGGTCCCACCGGAGTCCCTTGGTCTCGTTGTGAAAGTCGAAGTAGACGTAGTGCAAGCGATCGTATACCGTCTGCGCACTCGCAGGGTCGATGATGTGGAACTTTTCAGGCGTTATCCTGTCGCCCTGGACATTTTCGGCCGGCGAAGTGTGGAGCAGATTGACCATCTCTTCGTATGCTTCCTTGACTCTCTGCTCACGACCCTTCTGGTTGACAAGGTTGACCATCCAATTATCGCCATATAGTCGGATTTGCTCAGCGAAATGCTTCTTTGCTGCTGGCAGGGCGTTCTCGACTCCGCGGACCTGGAGTTTGGGCGTGTACTTCAAGGTATTGATCTCAGCCCAGTATACGGGTACACTGCCTCTTGTCTGGACATATGCGAGCACCTGCGTCTCCTTGCCGGCGGCAGCACCTGCGGCACCGTTTTGGTTCGCGCCAAAGCCACCAGGCCCACTTGATGCATTGTCATTCAAGATGATGGTCTGTTCTGTTTCGTTGAAGTTGGACACGTTGCCATTTTCGTCGATGCCGCGCGAAAAGTATCTCGTTCCAGCCTTGAGACGCGACCGGCGGGTGATCAGGATGAAGGTAAGCGGAGTACCCTTTATGGAAGTATTCTTGATTTCCATCATGCCATACATGACAGGAAGGATGTAGGGGTCCGCGCCGGGCTGGTTTCCACTCGAGTGCCTTCCATATCCGCCGCTCAAGCCTCCGCGAAAGTCGATTAGGTCGCTGGACACGAAGCGATTCCAGTAGAAGCGGTCGTCGGCACGCTTCCAGAGAGGGATCGAAGGGTCTAGGTGCGCCTGTCGCTGGAAAGTGTTGGTGATGTCGAAGGAATAGGAGAAGAAGAGCGGCGAGGTCTTCAGGAGCGTCTTGAGCAGACTGAGGTAGTTGTCCTCATCCGGGTCGTGCAGCGGCTTTTCGCGCAACGACAAGAACTCGGTTGCTTCAATCTTGTAGATCATGTGACCCTTTATCCTGCCCATGGGCTTGGCCTTGGTGATGACGATTATGTACTTGTCTTCACATGCATCAGCATTCGTGTCCTCCCGGGCCATAAACAGGGTGTGTACCTAGTCGCAGCTTGATGATGCCGAGAATGCCTGCAATGCTCGACACGCGCTTGGAGCCCAGCAGCTTTCCATCGTGCAGGCGGATGTCGCCTGAGGGGCGATCGATCACAAGCGTGGGTGCTGAGGGAGAGGATGGCGAGGAGAAGGCATAGTGCGAAGGCGACGAGTGCACATTGATGTCGCGATAGGGCAGAGCGACGCTCATGGTGGGGACTAGAGAGGCCAAGGCTGTCTTCTATTCCTCGCTATGCAGGCCCTCCAATGGTAGCTTGTGCTTTGGGTGTATGAGTGGTATTGGTATCTTCTCAAGCGCCAGCACACGGAACCATGGGTGTTGGGTGTTGGCCGTGTTTCGTCATGGCGGCGGCCCTTGCGGGCAAAGGGTCCCCGACGCTAAAGGCCAAGAGCACCAGCACGCAGCACCTCGTCACAGCAGCGACCAGCTCTTTCATCCTCCTCACCCACTGCCGCCCCCTTGCCTCGCCCGTCACAGCCCGACCAAGCGTGCCCTGAATATCTCCGCCGCTCTATACCGTATCCACATCATCCTCACCACCCACTCACGTGTTTTCCGATAGCGCCGCGTCACGCCCGCCATGTCGGCCAGGATGCAGCAAGGCCAACGGCCTGGTGGCTCTAGATTTGCCCAGTTCAAGCTGGTGCTGCTGGGTACGATTTAATAAAACCCCCTATCTAGATATGTGTACGACTAACGCTACGTAGGTGAATCCGCAGTTGGAAAGGTGCGCACGTCTATCAAGGCATCCATAGTCTGAGCTAACATGACCAAAGTCGTCTCTCGTATTGCGCTTCGTCAAGGTACGCCATTCTCACCGCTTGCCACAGTAAATCCCATGGCTGACTCGCGCAGGACCAATTCGACGACTACCGGGAATCCACCATCGGCGCCGCCTTCCTCACCCAGACCATCGCCCTCGACGAGAACACAACTGTCAAGTTCGAGATTTGGGATACCGCGGGCCAGGAGCGCTACAAGTCGCTTGCGCCCATGTACTACAGAAACGCAAACTGCGCCGTAGTCGTATATGACATCACTCAAGCCGTACGTACTTTCTGCACCGCCTGAAGGAGAGCGGTACTGATAAAAATATAGGCATCGTTGGACAAGGCCAAAGCGTGGGTTAAGGAGCTTCAACGCCAAGCGAACGAGAATATCATCATCGCTCTGGCCGGAAACAAGCTCGATCTTGTTACCGAATCGCCCGACAAGCGCGCCATCTCCACCGCCGACGCCGAACAATATGCCCGCGAGGCTGGCCTGCTCTTCTTCGAGACATCGGCGAAAACGTGCGAGAACGTAAAGGAGCTCTTCACAGCCATCGCGAAGAAACTGCCAATCGACCAGGCGGGCCCACGGAACCTGAGGCCAGGCCAGCAACGACAGGGCGTCAACCTAAGGCCGGAAGCCAATCAGACACAGGGACCCGCAGGGTGCAACTGCTAGATCATGACAGTTTCCTTTGAGCCTACCAGCATGTTTCTCGCGTCAGTTACTGTGTTCATTCTGGGACATTCGGATTTGGAGTACGGGTTGTTTCGTTGCAAGTCCACGTGTGTGTTCAAGAGCAGTTACTGGGGCCACCTGATCTTTTTAATTAATGATTTTAACAAATGTTTGCACACAAAACTTCCTTTTTCGTCTCTCTCCGGACTTGCTACGTCATCTGCAAACGCCACACTTTTCAACATGCAGGCGCCCTCAGCCACCTTGGAAAATACACAAAGATTCTCGCTTGGCTGCAGGGCTCAATCCACTCGAATCTGAGGGGAAGCGGGTTTGGCCCATAAGCCAGAGTAAAGCCAAGGGTACGGATTACATAACAGTAATCTATCATGATGGGGGGATTACAAAGATATCCAATCTTCGCCCCGTTAAAATGGTCCTTGTGCGCCCGTCCTGGTATATCATATCACCAATCGTAAATCGCTTAAAAGATGGTTGTCCTTCCCCCATTCCTCCCCCTTGTTCCCAGGAAAAGAAAAGAAAAAGAAAAGAAAGGTAGGAGAGAGTGCACAGCAGTTTTTGTGCTGAAATCGACTCCTAAAATAAAAGATTGGAAAGCAAGTGCAGTACTGTTGGAATGGGTACCAAAGTATGATAGTGGCGTATCAGGTTGACGAGATTTTAGTGACCCGAGTCGCTTACACGTCGTCTCCGTCCACGACTACCACCTTCGGGACGCTGCGCGAGTACGTCTCGTAATTCCGGATCATCTTTGTCTTTGTCTGGATGATGTACACGCACGTGTCTAGTCAACTCGGTTAGTTTTGCCCTCAACTACAAGTGAATTTTGTTTTTTTACAGAGAGTTACACACCTTTGTAGATTGTCCGGTCTGGGGTACTTGTGCTCGCGGTCTGGACAGAACGGGCATACGTAGCCTGGTGATTGGTGTACAAGTCCATGCCGTATCATCTCATTCTTTCGCTTGAAGCCTTTACCGCCTTCGCCTCGAGGGCAGTCCTTCACTGGACAATAGTGTGGTCGATTTGATGAATGCACGTTTGTATGTGAACTGCAAAAGTCAGCGTGAAACACATCAGATGGCCACAAGGGCACTGGCAAGTCGCAAGACTGGCAAACTACTTACTTCAAGAGGTACTGTGTCTGGAAAGGAGCGGCAGTACAACCAACATAATCACACTTGAATGATCCGGTGGCATGCGCGTGCATGCCATGCAAACCGGAATTTAACGGAGGCGGCAGAACTCTCGATGCGAGCGCACCATCCAAGCTCATGTGCCGCGGCCTTTGTTCGATAGGAGTTGGTTGTGTACCAGGGCTGAGGCCATCTGAGCTTTGGTAGCTCTCACTTGTTGATGCGGATGACAATGTGGCAGGATAATGACCAGTGTCGGATGCCGCTTGCGAAGGTCTCCGTGCATCGGTGCTAAAAACGCCCCCGCCTGTTGTCCTTAGAAACAGATCGCCACGATGAGGTGCTTCATTGGCACTCATGGGAGAAGAGGCGCTTATTGGGGGAAAAGGTGTTGCCGGAGAATGAGAGCTCATCGACAACTGCCGCACCATGGAGGTTGGTGAGTGTCCCACAGAAGACATTGATGGCCGATGAGGGAAGCTATTTGATCGAGTGGCTTCATGATTACTTGTTGCTGATCGCGCTAGTTCGTCTATTTCGCTAAACGAAGGGAGCTGTTGGCTAGGAGAGGCAGCCGCTCTATCACGCGCTGGAGAGGTGGCCTGCAATGCAGGAAGCGTGTCCATTGAAACCCCTCTAGATTGGGGAATTGTCAATTGTCGCAAGCCAAGCGTTACTAAATCATTCTCTTGGGTGTGGCCATTCCCGAAACCCACAAATGGCTGATTCGGTGGTTGGAGCGACGTATTTGAGAGTGTGGAGGTAACAGAGTTCAAGTTTGAGGCGAGAGAATTAGACCGCACACCATTTCCCATGTGTAGTGCCGAAGGCTGGGATGGACGCCTATCTGCTAGCATGCTACCGTGTCTGATGACATCTTCCTCCAGCACTGAGTCTCTGTGAGTAGCTGTTGCTTTTGGGTCGGGAGTGGATAAAAGAGCTTCTTGAGCAGTCTGCTGTAGAGCTGCAGTATGGGTATTTGGCATGGCTGACAGCACAGCGTTGTGGTCAGACGCCACGGCTGCCGTATTGGAAGAATCAACGTCCAGCATTTCGTCGTCACTGGGGCTGGAGTCAGAATAATTAAGAGCTACCTCGCTTGCTCGTTGGGCAATGTCTGGGTGGTTTGGGTCCATCTGCCGAAGGAGGACCCAGTCTCCTTGAGTCGGCTGGGTTTGGGCCTTGCGCCTATTAGAACGTTTCTGTGATGGAGAGAGAGAACAGCTAACGCTCTGTAGGGTAGTTTGGGAGCGGCCAGGTGATGTCTGACGGGGTGATGGGGTCCGTGATGGTGTTGTCTTTACGATAATGGCTTGCAGAGGGGGTGATCCTAGAATAGCGTCTTCTTCTCCGTAATATTCGACGGTGTCTAGTACCTGCATAGCAAAGCCTGGACAGGAAAGCAGGGGTCAATGTGGCAGAACAGGGGGCAATTATCCCAGCGATTGCTCAGCGAAGGCTCCTAGAGAGAGCCCAAGGCGGCGGTGAAGGGAACGAGTGGCACAACAAGACCAGTCTTGGATGGTTGTCTGGAGGGAAGTCAGCATGACCATCGGCTGCATTCTTGTTGCAACGATGTAGAGGCTGAAGGTGTGGACGACAAGACGATTGTGGGTAGTGGGAGGATTATGGAGGGAGTGTGTGTGTTAGTCGAGTGCAAGTGGTTAAGAAAACGCGGAGAGGTGGCCCGTCGCCGTCAGATGCGAGCAGGCTAGAGGCGGACGGGTGTCGCGAATAGGACAAGCAGGGGTGGGGACAGTGGATGGGACGGGGTGACGGTCATGGGCGTGGAAGTCGCGAATTAAGTGTGGAGATGTGGGGAGAAGTGATGCAATGTAAAGACGCCAGCGAGGAAGCGGCTCTGCGCAGTGGAAAACATACCCGAAGGTGCCAGTGCGACGGCTCTTTTTCAGCCTCAAAGCGGTGTCGAAGTGGCCTGCCGATCGCAAACATCAACTTGCGCGGATGCCGATAAGACAAGCACCGGGTGGGGTGTCGCATAGAGGAGATGACAGCAGTCAGCGAGTCTTGTCTGCCCTCACAGCTTTCTGGGCAGGACACAGCGGCAGGCAGGTTTGAGCCGACGGTGCGGCTGCGCTGGAGGACGAGGAGGCTGATTGCGGGGGCTTTGGGCACCGTGGCCTTGTGCGCTGATGCTGGAACAGGCGGAAGTGCCGGAGCAGCAGATGCAGCACCAGGCAGAGACAGTGCGAGAGGGGCTGGGGGGTCCTGGAGGTGGGGGAAGACGGGGGTGAGGGGAGGGGCGAGGGGTGAAGGACTTTGTGGAGACTGACTGCAGAAGGATGAAGACGAAGACGAAGACAAAAGATGAAGACGGCTGTGACGGGTGCGGCTCTGGACTGAACAGTCGACGTCGTTCGCCAGGCCCAGTGCCCGTCGCTTCATGGGCGAGGCGCAGCCCAGCGGCAGCTTACCTACAGCGCGAGGCTCCAGTCCAATCCACAGATGAGGCTCCCACCAAGGCAGGGCAAAGCTTCACCGCGCCCAAGTGCCCCCAGCTGGCGCCTCTCCCCGCTTTGCTAGCCGCTAGCTGCTCTGGGGGGGCTAGCTGCTCTGGGCCCCCCCACAAGGGTAGCCACTCCACAGGGTCGATCAAGCCCAGCCGGGCCTCTGCTCGCACCCACTCGTTTGCGTCGGGCCCCAGTTGTTCGCTGCCCTTTAGCCAGCTTCCTTGCCAGCTTGCTCCATGGCTGCAGCCAGTCTCGCTCCAAAATCAGGACTTTGGCGCCCATCACCCGAGCCATGGCATTTCCAAGCTTCTCCCAGCCCGCTCAGCGGCCTCGTGCACTAGCTTGCGGCGTGGTCTGGCCGTTTGTGCTGCCCGCCCCTCAAGCGAACAGCAAGCCGCATCTTCAGCCAGCGTCTAGATCAACTCTGGGCTATGTGGGTTATGTAGGTATCTTATTGTTGCTACCCGGACACTGGTCCGTTAGACTATGCAGTACGTGTGTATGCCGTGTGCATGCTGTGCCGCCATCACAGTCCCCCGCCGCCCTATCGTACAGGCTCATGCCGTATGCACTTTTGTCGGTCTATTACTGCACCCGCCAGAAATGCTTCTACACTTGTGACAGCACCCCCACCCCCGACCACATGACAGTCGTGGTGAGGGAACATGCTCAACGCCCGGAACAAAAGCAAAATCAGAAATGCTATCCCACTCATGAAATCGTCAAATCCTCAGCCGCAATGCTCCACGTGCCTGGCCCCACTATGCTTCCGGCTGCTTACCGAAACCGGGAATGCCTGGGAACTTTGAGCCAGCAGGCAGCTTGGGTCTGCCAAAGTTCTCGTCCAAGTCGAGGATGACCTTGAGCGCATTCCGACTGCGGAGGTATGGCAGCGGTGCCTTGGCCTCCTCAAGACCCATTGAAGGCTCAAGGCTTGACGCATCTGTATGGCCAGAGCCCGGCATTGGCAGCGCTTAGAATATGTAAGTATCTGCACTGCAAACAACGCTGTGGAATACTTACCTCGTTGTAGCACCTCATAACCGGCCAACGTGAATCCAAACTGCGGTGATGATCGCATGATGCGGGCCGGGCCACCTTTGAAGAATGCTTTGAACCCCTCTTCCTTCCAGATTGTCGATGCCGCATGTCGGAGCCCAGTGTACGCAACCTCACCCTTTCGTGCCTCTACCTGTAACCTAGTCTTGATCACGTCACACGGCGTAGTCAGATACGCAGCAGGCATACCGGCGATCGCACCTGCACTCAACATCTGTAGTACACCCAAAGACTTTTGCGGGCTCTCTCCGAACAAGTCCCTCTTCAGATGGCTGTAGGTGGGGAAGTAGATGGCAGAAAAGGGAACTGCTCGCCCTATCAGTCAGTTGTCTCGGAACATTGGTGCATCCACACTTACCGTCACGCAAGAGACAGGCGCTGGCTCCCTTGTACAAGCCGACGAGACCCAAGTTACGGACAATCCACATAGCAGATCGTCTAGGCACACCCTCCACATTCTTGGACAGTTCTCCCTGTATCTGTAACCTAATCTTGACAATCTCAAGGGGGTTGGTAAAGACCTTTAGCATTGCATGTCAGAGTAATCAGTAAAAAAACACAAACGCATGACTCACTACTTGGCAGGCACCTGCAGTACCACCAGCCAGCATCTCAGCGGTGAACTTGATCTGGCCAGTCGATTTGTCTGTAAACTTGCCTCGGACAAGGTCGTTTACTGTGAGCTTGATGGCCTTTTCCGGGGCCACACCGACAAGTTGGGGAAGTACACCGGAATATAGACCCTTGAACCCCTCATTCTTGATAACCTTCTTTGCACAATCCAGCGAGTTTTTGTAGAGCACATGGCCAACACCTGAGCTCCTCTGGTTCTGCATCCTGGTTTTGACAAGATCGATCGGGTACACCATAAAGGCACCAAAGGCACCGGCCAGGGATCCTAGAGCAAAGTGGTGGACAGACTCGAGTATGTCGTGCCATATAGTCTTCGTAGTCGCAAAGACCTTTTGACCTGCTTCTGATATGCCGCTAGCTGCCAACGATCCTGCTGTGTGCCAGGAGGGGTCGAGAACGCGGGCAAAGTCTCGAAGACCGAGTCGTCCAGAAGCCTCATCCAGACCAGCAAAGTGGAACAGAATGTCTGCCTCCATGGGTGTGTAGAGGTTGAAGCGACTAATCCTTGCAGCCTCATTGAGGAAGTCTGCACGGGTGATTTTGCCGTCGTTGCTCTTCTGTGTGGCATTGCGGATTATGAGCTCGATCATGTCCATCTGCTGGATGACGTTCTGGAAGGCGCGCACATTGGCGTAGGAGATCTTGCTGCCGACCGAGATGTTGCACAGCGTGGGCAAGTTGTCAAGGAGGTAATCAGAGAGCTTATGACTTGCAGTCTCTCGGATGATGCGCTGGAACTGCTCAGGTTCAATAAAACCATCCTTGTTCTTATCAAAGTAGGTGAACCCCTGTCGCACGCGCTCTCCCTGAAGTCCTCGCAGCAACTGGGCAAACTGAGGGTACGTCATTGTGTGCCTGTGCTTCTTAGATCCAATGTACAGAGACGCCCAGCCGCCCTCCCAGTCGAAGGGTAGACTGTCCTCGGTCTTGTGCGCCTTCCATATCTCGTAGAAGTCGTCGAAGTTGATGTAGCCGGTGCGGCGCTTGTCGAAGAAGCGGAAAACGACCTCATACTCGGCGTCGGGCTTTGCAAGCAGGTTCTGGAAGACAGACCAGTCGTGGATGCTGACCTTGCCCTTCTGGTCACGGTCGGCCACCTGGAAGAGAATGCCGTACTGGAAACGCTTGATCTTGTGCTGGACACGCGGGCACCATTAGCTTCAATCTTGACTCGGCACACGGCAAAAAGCCCCTGCTTACGTAGTCCTCGCTTTCGGGTGCGACAGCTGTAATGAATTGGTCCTCGTTCAGATAGTAGTCACCCGACTCATCCTTTTCTGCGTGTCTCATAAAGGCAGCGCGCGTAAGCTGCGATAGCTGAGGCTCATCGGTCGTGCCCAGCAGCACTTCGCGCACTTCTTCCTTGACCGTCGCCATGGTGGAGAGCTGACACTTGGATGTGGCACTGGTCCGAGGCTCTGCGAATGCAATTGACCTAGAGGGGAGGCTGCAAGGCCAGTGTGAGTGTCGCAAGGGCTAGGACACGGTGTGGTGAGTCGGCCAACCCGCCGCTTGCGAGCTCGGAGCTAAGCTAAATTTTAAGAGCGAGCTATTCGCGGGGGTCGGAGAAAGCGTGGGGAAGAAGGCACGGTTGAGAAGCCCTGTAAAACTTTGACTAGGCGACGGGCGACGGGCGACGGGTGAAGGCGGAAATTATCCACCGTCACCTCTGATTTTTAGGGCGACGGGTGAAGGCAGAAGTTATCCAACGTCACCTCTGATTTTTATTATGTTACCACTTCACCGCCGCACCACCTTATCCCCTGAGCGCGCCTCACCTTGGCCCCTGTCAGACTGTCAGGCTGCCAGGGTGCCATTGGACATTACTTTGAAGAGCCTCTGTGCGGCTCGAGCCTCATCCCACCATCCCGGAGTCCGTTATTTGCTGCGCACGGGTGCAACCGGCACCGGTATTGCAGCCGATCCCCATAAGGCACAGTGTTGCGAGAGAGGTGCCAACTACTTATTCCATACCCTGATTGCCAGCATTGGTATTCCGTAGCCATCAACTGTAATTGTGTTTGCTGATATGATACGACTTCAGTCCCTATGTATGCCTCCTGGTATTCCGACATGCAGCCTTGTGCAGCGTTCCAACAGACACTTGCACTTCTACTTCCTAGAGCATATGGCGTGTTGTTTGTTCCGCACACCACTAGTGACACCCGCACACACCCGCACATCCGCACATCATCGGTGCCTTTATCTATTTTTGGCTGCAACTTCCCTATGGCCAGCTCAGAGGGTATATTCCAGCGTAGAGGGTATATTCCAGCGCGGAGGGGTACATTACAGCGCGGAGGGTGTATATTCCAGCGCAGAGGGTGTACATTCCAGCGCAGACAGAGTAGGTAGCCTCTGGCGCAGAATCCAACGCGGACCCCTATGGGACTAGGAAGACTCGGCATTTGGTCAAATCTGGCAGATGACTACGATACAGACTGAATGGATTATTTGTAGATGCAAGTAGTGATCCAGCCGAATACACCGAACAATGTTCCGCTTGTGCCCGAACGTGATGTGCCAACGTAAGCAGTTGGCCCTTGTGCCCCGCCGTGCTTGCCGATTGGAAATGCCCCACCTGAAGTACCGTACCACCTACCTTGCACAGTGCGGGGTACTACCAAGGCCGGTCAGGGAAAACCAAGGTCACATTCTGCTTTTTGCTGTATTATATAAGCGTAAATCTTCCAAAACTTTGCATCGAACTACTTCTGGGCCGGTAACTCAGTGGTAGAGTGTAGGACTGCAGTGTAACCACCATCATCGCAACTTCCCGAAGTCACCGGTTCGACTCCGGTTCGGCCCTATTTCCATTTTGTTTCGTTTTTGTTTCTTTTTTGCTACTTTTTCTTTTTGGTTCGACCTTTTCTTTTTTGAATTTCCTTCCAGATTCTATCTACTACGCTCTTGGGGATAGCCAGACAACTACAACCACGCTCAAAGTCACTACGTACGATTCTACGACTACCCCCGGCGACTGTAAGAAGTTGAGGATTTACACAAATATAGCCTTTTCTTTTTGCATAGTTAATGTTGGTGGCATCGCGGGTGTCAGTCAGGCTATTCAGTTCCCCGAGAGCTACGGTCTATCTGTCATCTCCCTCATATGATAGGACATCGTGAGAATATCTTCGTAAACAGCCTATCGCTATAGGGCAAAGCTGTCTTTGAGTTGATTCGGTCAGCTTCTTGACAAGAGCGTTTCTCTCAAGATGTACCATACTGTACCTCTCGGGGAACTAGAATAGCCAGACAACTACCACGTCCGATTCAATGTCATGGAAACTGTCTACGACTATCCCCGACAACTACGATAGGATTTTTACAAATACAGACTACTCCTACTCATACGTACTAGATCCGAATCAGATAGGGAATGAGTGCTCAAGAAGCACTCAAGAAAATAGTGCTTAGACGGGATATTCACGATGCACACATCGAGCTCCAGAGCCAACGTACCCACTGCCAACGCCCGCACAATGTGGGCTCTACAGCTGTTTAATTTCCTGCCACTCACACAGTACCTTCTGTCGAGCAGCAGAAGATCAATCTAATAGCTGCTCGAGCTAGTAGATATATATAGTGGACTCTGTTTGCGACACCTTCATTTTGAGGTCCCAGCAGAAAAGAGACCCAAGAAACAGCCACTGGGAGACGACGACGAGACTGGACACGAAAAACATAATAAGTATCGGGGGTCTTGGTTCTCTCTCGGGAAACTGGAATAGCCAGACAACTACCACGTCTAATTCAAAGCCATAAAAACTGTCTATGACTACTCCCGGCGACTACGATAGGATATGTACAAATATAGAGCCTTACAATCCTACACTTCTTACAGTCGCCAGGGGTACTCGTAGAGTCGGATGTACTGAATTTAGGCATGACTGTAGTTGTCCAGCTATTCTAGTCCCCCGAGAGGTTCTACCCCAAAAGTCCCTTGTTCAAGGCCTACGACGAACTACCGAAGATGACACGCAGTAGCCGGGGCGAACGCCTTCACTGGATTCTCGCGACAGCACGCACCATGAGGTGCGATAGAGCCTTACGCTTTTAGCAATCTTTGTAAATGTACAAATCCTAGACTTCTTACAGTCGCCGGGGTTAGTCGTAGAATCGGACGTGGTGGATTTGGGCGTGACTGTAGTTGTCTGGCTATTCTAGTTCCCCGAGAGCATAAATACTATGAAAAGGTTATCCCAAACACGTCTGTGGAAATCTTTCTTCCAAATCACCTCTGAGCTACCAAATAAGATTCAAGTCCAGTTCACCTGTAGATCCTGCGGAAACCACAAATTTGGTCTGCTGCAATACGCTCAAAGGCGAATGAACAAAATCTTTATTCAACCTGGCAAGAGACGAGTTACCTGATGTCTCTAGCAAAAAAAAGCGACCCTTGAATCTCCTAGAGGCGATTATTGACCCGGTATTTCTTACACAGCGACATCTTTCTTTGCTCGTATAACGGGAATATCCTCCTCGTACACCTCTTCAACTCGGATGTCTGGAAAAGCCTTTCGCAACTCCTCAGCCATATACCGTATACCCCAGTCTTCAGCCTGCCGGTGGCCCACACAAGCTACCGATATCCCCAGCGCTTTCGCAGCTTCCAATCCACTGACACGCGCCTGGCCAGTCAGATAGAGCATATGTCTGCCGTCCTGACCAGTTTCAATCAATCCTCTTGTCTGTGCCATATCCAGTACGCGATGCACCTCCTCCTCATTAAACGCATTCATGATTGCAATGACGTTGATCTCATCAGATTGCCCAGCATGCGCGAGCTCTAAAACACCAAACTCTTCCTGTATACGGGTTGAAAGCGCTTTTAAAGATAGCGAGGCCTGACCAACAATCCCGATTCTTCTCTCTGGATCCCCTTTGTATCCTTGCACACAGAGGCAATCCGCAATGTTCATGCCTAATCGCTCCGCCAGCGCCGTGTTCCACCCCACGGTAAGTACCTCATCGAAACTTGTGTGGCTCGAAAGTACGAGCGTCCCTTTGCGTACGTTGCGCCGATCGAGATTGAAGGGCCGGTGTAGGAAGCAGAGCGTTCGTGGCGGTCGAGGGTGGTGGACCTGTGGGAAAGGCACCGTGGCGTCGACGGTGCTCTCATGCAATGGGTAGCCTATCAACGAATAGACACCTGCAGTAGGAGTGACGCCTAGGACGACTTGCTCAACGACAGCAGTGTCTGGATCGTATCGAGAATTGCGGGGGACGTGGTAGAGCCGTTGTACATCGTTTCCCTTTAGTGGTAGATAGCTCTCGAAGAAGCGTGTTACCGCCGTATGTGTGGGCTTCTTAGGTCTCGACATTGAAAGCAGATAGGTTAGCAGTTGGTTCATTACCTACTAGGTATTATGCAAGCTCTTTGGAAGTTATGTGACTTTTTGTTTTAAGTACGTCATCATAAGCTTTATGGCAATAGATGATGCCTGCGCATTCAATGCAACTACCGCAGCTTGAACACTGACAGATTCCCATAGGTTTAGAATACGGAGCGTTGGTGAATTTTTGCAATGTATTATAGGACGAAATACGATTGATAGCTTCTCGGGGAGCTCTGCGCAGCTGCTCGAGACACAAAAGGCGCTAGGCTAGTAATAGCCTAGACCAAAATGTAGAGTTAGCGTTGATATCATTAGTCTTAAGAGTACCTAACTATCTCAAAGCTTTTCGGCATAGGTGGAAACTCCGCTGCAAAGCCGACTTCGCCAATGTATTGCTCCCGGAACAGGAAGCAGGTTGCGCAAATACGCTCACCAATCTCGTATCGGCCTATCCATATTCTTCCCTGCGCTTTGTAAAGTAGCGTAGCCACATCTGCGAACGCGCTACAATTTGGTTGACCCTGGGACCATGAGCGGTCGAAGAGGTAGGGTTGAGCTTCGAAAAAGTCCACGTTAATGTCCGACTCGTCTTCTTCGTAATCGTCGCAGCATACACCAGTGTAGTCTGGAAGTTCGACGGCTAGTTCATTCCCTTCGCAATTGTATCGGCATATGCAATCCGGGTCGTGGCCGGTTTTAGCACATTCCTGAATGGCAATCCGTGCAGGCTCGACTAGACCGTGTGCCATTGCGCCATAGTTGTCCATGCATTGCGAGCAGACCTGAGAATTGGAACCATTGTCGTTCGTATTGTAGAAGGTGGCGTTGGTAAGGGATAGTGCACTTGTGAGATCGTTCCGCTTCCAGCCAAGTTGCCGCATGCACAAGTCCAACTCTTCTTGCATATAAGCCTCCATTTTGTCGACAGCATCGACGACCGCATGACACCATGCTTGGTAGAGGCTTGGCTGCAACTGTAGGAATTGTCTTTGTGACATGTAGTCTTGGGTCCAGTCAAATCCTTTCATCTGGAGGAATGATCCTACCTGAAGAACCATAGGTAGCAGCGCTCGCCCATTAACGCGAAGAGCTATCCACAATCCAAATGAGTCCAAGTGCCGCTGACTGATATTTCTGACCTCGCTTTCCGACAGTTGCAGAATGTGCTCTAGGTGTCTGCTGTGGCGTTCGTGGTTAAGAACTGACCCAACGGCGTGCTGTAGTGCAGACCATATCGAGCGCGGGCTACTCTCGACGTATTGCTCGTTTGCTGTCAGATGAAGAAGCCAGGTGATGCTATTTTGTGATATCGGGACCTTTTCTCTCGCATAGGTTCTCTTCAACCAGTTATGGACTTGCCAGCCGTCACTTTCCGGGCTAGATAGGTCAATACAGTCGTAGAACATTCTAAGCATTGCTATCTTAGTCTCGGCGTGTAGTTCAGTCGAACATGCAACAAAGATTGAAATGGGAGACCTGATGAGGTCAGACTCTGATTTTTGTTCTTCTCTACAAAACTTACAAGATTGACTCGGATGGCCCTTCGTAGACTAACGCTGACTTGTCTGCACCTGCTCGGATCAGCATGGCGCATAGATCGACATGACCTGCAGCGGCAGCAAACTGAGGCTCTTATCAGTATGAATGCACCCAAGACGTTGTTGAGTAAGGCAGGCCTAGGATCGAAGTTCATACATGTAAAGGCTTCCATCCCTTTGGACTTGTGTCGACTACACTTGCCAATCTCTTTTGAAACAGAAGTTCAACAGCGCGAGTCTGTCCAGTCCGGCAAAGTTCGAATATGAGGGAGTCATCAGGTACTGCGCAAGTCACTGTGATTCTGCAATTGAAAAGCCAGGACTGGCCCGCAGATGATATGATAGCCTCCAGTCCCTTTTGAAAACCTAAGCCCCTCAACCACGCTGTGGGATAGAAAACAAAAGAGGTTACTGTTTGCGAATCCGCAGCCGTAGGGTTATCGGTAGAGTATATGGTAGTTGTGCGGAACCACACATGCCCGAGTGCAGTCTCAAAGCTGGATACGTGGTGGCGGACGCGATATCGTAAGCCCTCTGCGTGATCAAAGGGTTTTGCTCGTGGCTGTCCGCATTCATCAATCATGTATCCATCCTGAGCGAGGATTTCTAAGGATGTCGATTCAAATGTGGCTACCGTAGTTTGCGCAATTGAGTGTAGCATGAGTTGTTGGATATGGAATTTTGGCGTGCATTACCCATCGACATTTCTTCTTAAATGCTTCAGTACGTTAGCACTCGACGCATCGCTTGTCGACGGGGCCTGGCCAAGATGTTGCTGATATTCAAACTTGGGGTTACCATGATGTCCTTTGGCCCAAGTAGGTGTATTTACGCCAGCCAGGGGCTGTTTATTCACTTCAGTGAAGCGGTGGTGATGCGAGCCTCGAGACATGTTTACATTCATCAGGGTAGTACTGGCTCGTGCTTGTACCATACTGCAGAGGTCAGTGAATGAGTAAGAGTAATTGTAACTCAGCTCTTTCATACGATTCATGAACCATAGCGAACATCAACGTTGCTTTAGTTTCGTTCAAGGAGTTGCGAAATCTCTGGACATGATTGCTATGAGTGGCGGCCTTGAAAGCTGTCCGTATCCTTTCCTTCCGGGATGAGGACTGGAAACCGACTTCAAACTTGTCGACAATCAACATCAATTCCTAGATTATTAGTATATCAGCTATCATGTGTCTGAAGATACCCACTGCAACTTTAATTCGACAATGATAGATCCCTTCCGCAATACATTGGCCCGAAGGATGCTCAGTGGAATCGATCCTCTTGAAAACAGAAATGAGGTATTGCAAGTCTTCTTTGATCGCCGCAATCTCATGCGGAGCATCTTCAATGGATTCCCAGAACTTGTAGAGCTTGATGCAGGCTTCAGTGAGCTGAAAAGCAACAGAAACAACGGCTAAACCTGGCTTGAGTCAGTGGCCGAGTTTAGGAAATGAACTTGGATAAAGCTTTACTATTAGCAGCAACTGAAAGACCTTCCATGGTCTGGTTGTAATTTGTTTCTTCTCCAGTGTGGGTTCAACGTAAACTTGGAGTATCGTAAACTAGAGTAGATATACTACGTTAACCCAGGGGGTGGCACAGTGTACTAACATCCCTGTTCATGTACAGTAGCCACTAACTCGTTTTACATCTAAAGGAACGACAGAGATCCGGAGGTCGCAAGCTTCATATCACGGGGTTATTCTCATATAGTTCTTCGCATTGACACGCGACGCTCTTGAGCATATTCGAGTAATATGTATGTATGCTTTGCAATTCTGGTTCATGTCGTCTTTGCTGGTAGCGGAGAAACGTCGATTTGTGAGAAATATGAACGATTGGACGTATCGTGTTTTGCCCCTAGCACAGTTTAGCTTTCTACGCAGACAGCTTATCAAATTTGGGGGCGATTTGAGAATCTCTGCAGCTAAAAATGGAGGCGGCATGCTGGCAAGGGGAGGCATGATATTATTGGCTGACGCTTATCTAGCTTCTGGCGATTTTCCTGCGCGACACAGATATCTGTTATTATTAGTCTTAGTCCGTACCTAGGAATGTACAAAATATTAGATGTAGCAGTGGACCAACAGGTGGAAGTAAAGTTCTCCTGGCCAACCCGCCCCAGTGCCCCCTGTCCCACCTGCCACCAGTGCCAGCGCCAGTCTTTACCCACGCGAGCCGTCCCGCTCAGCTAGGTAGGTGCTACCCCACACATATCCTTGCTACTACTAACAGTGCGCAACGGTGCATGGCCATTAATACTCTACTGAAGAGCTTCTCGCAGTTCCAATACACCACTAATTTGACCCTCGAGTACGATTGACCTGGGCATGCTGAATGGCCCCCAGGCCTACCTATGTGGCATGCTGCACCCTGAGTCCTCCTTCGGCTATTGGGCCCCAATCGGGGAAGGCCTTGAGTACAAGCCTGCGGGCTAGGTCGTTGGTTACCTACGTACTGCCTGAATTATCCATTACAGTAGGCGCTATCAAAGCCAGTCGGCATGCTAAACGGCGAGACCACCTGTTGCCTCTTTTGCCTTAAAATTTGCTCCATGCCCCAGGCAATTACCAAGCACCTTCTCACAGCCTTGTCATGCAACTACCGGTATCTATGAAGAGCGCGCAGCCTGTTACCGCGTGGCTTAAGGTCAGCTGGTGAACGGAGCACGTACCAGTGTGCATGCATCAGTTGTAGGATGATGAGCCTCTAAGCCCCCCATTTGCGAACGATGACAGGCCTTTGGGCGGTGCCTTGCGCCTTGCCTTGTCTTTCTGTGTGTGGTCATCATCCTCCTCCTTTCTAACCCTTGCAATTGTTCGCATGTCGCGGCCTTCTTTGGCATCATGGCCAGTCCCGAGACAGAACCTATCCTCGTCGAACTTGAGGACGAGGCAGAGTAGGTGTCTTCAATTAGATATCCTTGGCTTTAATAACTAATCAAGCCCGACAGCGTTGGTGCACGTCGTAAGTATCCATTGAGCGGGGTCACTCAGGAGCACGCCGAGGAGTTTTACGAAAGAAATCAACTATCTATTGAGAAGGATGTCTTTATTCGAGGCGTCCTCGCAGTTCGACATCAGGAACAGATCGAGGGAGAATTCGGGGACATTGCAAAGCAGCGCGCCGACGTTGCGAAGGAGCGTGGCCAAGTCCTAAAGCCTTGGAAGCACCTCGTCGAGCTGAGAATTGGAACCCATGTGTATACAAGGCTTGAGAGCGAGGTACTATGCAACGCTTGGACGCGGTCGCAAAAAGAAACTTTCCAGAGCCTGTCAAGATTGCATCGATTGTTGATACTAGCGTGTATCTACGCGGCTATGACACAGTAAGTACTGAGTAGTCATGGATTACTTGAGGGGCGCAAGAGCTAATGACATACCAGAGGTTGGGATCAAGCTGCCATGGCAGGTAAGACTCGTGTGATAATCTCCCATGCGAACAATCGCTGATCATTTCCAAGGTGCTACTATCGAAGTAATGAAGGCCCTACATAAACCCACAGCAACCGAACAATCCTACGTCCCAATCCGACGCGCAGACGATGCTGGCTCCATCAATCTAGACCACAACAACTGGCTCCTCGGAGTAACGATTGGTGTTCCATTCTTTGCTGGAGCGGTCCTTGGCCTGCTCATGACGGATCCTATCACTGGAATCATGGGGTTTGGACGACGAGGTGCCATCTGCGCCGCTGGTATCTTCAGCTTTATATCTGTTGTCGGCTCCGCATCGGTTCACAAATGGGATCATCTTCTTGGGTTCAGAATCATGTTGGGAGCGGGGATGGCTGGCAAGGCATCCATCGTCCCGATCTTGCTCTCGGAAACCTCGCCCAAGAACATTCGTGGCATGCTTCTCGTCTTTTGGCAACTCTTTGTTGCCTTTGGGCTGGCTGCTGGGTCGGTGGCCAATTTGAGTGTATACCGCCTAAGTCCACCTGAGAGTTGGCGATATATGTTCATTGCAGCATGCATACCCGCTCTGCTTTTGCTGTCGTTGATTCTTTTCTCACCAGGTACTTTCCACAGTATTATTTTATATTACATATCTCAGAAATACTGACTGCTGCAGAATCCCCACGTTGGCTTTTGAAGGAGAGTGGTGCTGACAAGAACCGCGCTCCCGGTAATCCGCGCAGACGCGCCCTAGTCCAGGACGCCTTCAAGTCTCTCCTTGATCTTCGAGGAGAGCCCAGCCCAATCCTCGCAGCTGGCGAACTATTTCTTATGCATACGCGCCTGATCGATGAGCAACGTCGCCTCCAGGATGCATTATCGCATGCAGAGCGCTCGGGCACCGCACGAAAGAAAGAATCGGTATCCGTGGATCAATTCAGACAAGTCGTTGACCACATCGGCTGGTGGCCACGCGTACAGTTAATGTTCCTCCGCTCTGGTTTCACTAGAAGAGCACATATAGCTGCTGCCACCGTCATGATCTCCCAGCAGCTATGCGGCATCAACTTGATAGTGTTCCTTGCCGACTTCTTCTTCCGTTACTCTTTCTTCCCCAACCATGATCCGAGCCCCGCTCAGAACGTCCAATTACTGGGTGCCTCGCTCGGGCTGATGCTCCTCAATTTTCTGGCAACTATCCCTGCACTCTTCATCATCGACAGAGCCAATGGTAGACGACGGGCGCTCAATTGGTCCTTCCCATGCATGGCAATTTCCCTACTGTCGTCGGCCCTAATATTAAAGGCTCCAGACACTGAGACCGGCCAGCCCCGTGTAGGCACTATCGTTGGGCATTACATCTTTCTAGCCGCGTTCATGATTGCCTACTCTATTGGAGAGGGCCCTGCCGCCTTTGTCGTCTCAGCGGAGGTATTCCCGCTTGTGAACCGAGAACTCGGGATGAGTCTTGCTGTATTCTGGAACTTTGTAGGAGCAGGCCTCTTGGCCGTCGTTTCGCCATGGCTTTTGAAAGAGCTGGGTCAGTTTGGCGTCCTCCTACTCTTCGCCGGCCTGAACATGCTTGCTTGGTTTCTCTGCTTCTGGCTAGTACCGAGCACGGGAAACGAAGATCTCGAGAATGTGTATAAGAAGCTAGAGGTGACTCTGGGCTTCATGCTTAGCTACCTGGCCAAAGTCGCTTTGTGGAGAGCCACAAGACTGGCCCAGTTCTGCGCTAATTTTGGTTTCAAGGAGTGGGAGGAATGTGGATATGGACCTAAGCCGGAAAACCCTGTGGAAGCATTCGAAAGGTATCGGGAGAGCTAGGTACCTGTTGTGAACGTTACGCAAGGGCCCGTGCTTGGACCCCTTCTTCCTTTGTCTTTTTCCACTTCCCAAATAGGTAATTTTCGTCTTGATAGAAAAGGTATGGATTCTAGTACTTGTAAGGACACCGTTTCCTCTACGACGGCGATGGCGACGACAATAGTAGTCTCTTCTCTTCTTCCTTGTTCCCAAATAGGCAATTTTCGTCTTAACAAAAAAGGTATAGATTCTAGTACCTAGAGGACACTATTTTCTCGACGACGGCGACGGCGACGACGGCGATGACCTTCTTATCCTTATCTATTCCTAAATAGGTAATACTCCTAAACTCTACTAGAAAAGGTGTGGATTCTAGTACCTAGGAGGACGCCGTTTGCTTCCACAGGGTTTTCCGGCTTAGGTCCATATCCACATTCCTCCCACTCCTTGAAACCGAAATTAGCGCAGAACTGGCCAGTCTTGTGGCTCTCCACAAAGCGACTTTACAGCGATAGTAATGGTAATATCTAATGTTTAGTATGAACATCTGTTATGTTTAGAATCCTAGTGCTATACCATTTCAACATCCACGCTACTCTCACCCTGTTTCCTATCTTCCATGGTTTCCCTATCTCCAATCAGATAGCTTCTCCGGTACGCCTGCATCCTGTAATGCCAGCACAACAGCGTCACCACCGTGAGTGGTACCGAGATGACGAAGTACAACCAAAACTGATGCGACACAATCAGATTGCGAGACTTTTCGTCAAAATCTACGAGATTCATCCCAAACATCGTCTGCAAAACGTATTTAGACACAACAACACAGCAATGCGACATGAGGTGTAGAGGACTTACCGCAACAAACGAGAAGGGCAGGTAGAAGGACGTTACGAGGGTAATCGCTCTTATTGCAACAGAATCTTCTCGTGATGACCTGGCCATCACCAAGGTATTCTTGTTTTGGTTTTGGGCTAGCTGCTGGAAGCCCAGGTTTAAAGAGTCCAGAATGGATTGGGCGCTGCTTTGAGCCCGCTTTTGCATGTGTACGGCTTGCGTCCTATATGACGCTGCCTCTTTGCGTAACTCGTTTAAAGGCGCTTGTATGGCCTGGAAGGCACTGTCATTGAGGCCATACGCATGCGTGAAATTGCGATTGGCATCTTCAAGATCCTTGATGACACCATCGAGCGCCGTTAAGAGTGGATTTATTGGCAGAATTTTCTTTTCCACCTCGCGAACTTCTCTGAGCGTTTCGTATGTGAAGAGAGGCTGTCCAAGAGAAGAGCATGCTGACTTCATATCCTATTTCGGAAGTCAATTGCCATTCTGGCAGGAGAGAGATGACTTTCTCAAACGAGCCAACATACCAGCTTTAGGAGGAGACTTTCGTGGTATTCGAGATACTCTCGCCACGACGACAGATGGCTGGAGATTAACATAGGATGAAGCAGCATCGGGCTTGTGCGTATCGTAGACCTGAACTGCGGCTGCTCTAACAGCTCTAGAATCCGAGTGAGGAAATAAGCTGTAGGACTTGGGCTGATGATGATGAGTACTGTCTTTGCACGCTCACGATCAAACACATGGTACAAACCCGTTTGTCTGATTCGCCATGGTGTCCCAGACTGCACCGGTTTCTTTTCTGAGTACTTGTAAACCCATCCAAACTCTAGTGCATGTTAGCAGTTTGCGCTAGAGAGTTAGAGAACGAGCAGACTTGCCGAACTGATTCGTCAGATATACTGACCTCGGGGCTGGTGCGAAACCTTCTTCTGCCGGCATGTATCGGTCTTTGAAGCAGGATAGTATCTGAAAGAACCCAGAGCCGAGCTTATGATGGTCTGCTAGTAAAGATATCATCTCCGGGCTAACGCTTAAAGGCGCCCATGTGTCTTTTTGATGTATGGAACTAACGTCTTAGGATCGGCTACGAGAGCAGCTAGGCGGAAAGCAGATGCTTACTAGATTTCGAGACAGGCGCTAAGATCTGGTTGGTCATTCGACTGGCTTTTGAGGTGAGCTGACAGCTGGGAATGGTCGGTAAAAATGATGCGCTTTGGATCCTGACGTGTATCGTCGCCAATAATGGTTAACTGTACGTGATGACTTTGTTTAGACCTTGAGAAGAGCGCATCATTCTGAATGGTACATGTGCGCAACTGGGCCCCTGATAACGCAAGAGAGTGTATGTCGTCCAGGCCTGAATCCCCGACATGGCGTTCAGAAGGCATGCTAAGAAGATCAAGACACAAGCGAAGAAACAAGGACACGAATTTTGACCAAAATGTTTTATTTGCACTCCAAATATATATGACAGATACTGCTAAGCACGCGCCGAGAAATTGTCTCCTCAGCCATCGACCCCACTTTGCCTGACGAGGCTGACAGGGCAAAACGTCACTTCCGGTCAGTCTTTCGCTTCGCTACAGTTGTTTCTCATTAGCCTTCACAGGTAGTAAGCACGAGATGCGCAGCCACTCACCTCCATTCCGACTAACTGAGTTAGCAATGCATTCGAATTTTTTGTGCATGTAGAAAATTTACCGATGTTAGATCTCGAGGAGCCTCAAAGGTGAAGTACCCATCACCAACTCCGTTCAACTTGAAGTTGAGATGATCGCCAAATTTCGAACGAAGATAGTTAAGCAGCCCCTGTCGGCTGTAGTAACGACTTGGTGTCTGAAGCGGTATCATGTTGAAGGTTGTGGCGAAGGCTGGGTGTGAGGCAGACTGCGGGTGCTATTGAGGCTCAGATATGTTTATAGCCCGCTCTGGCAGGCAACAGGTTGGTACACGGCAGAGACGTGTCCAGCTGATAGGTTTCATCTAATCCGGGGCGTTGACATGTGGGGGTCGAATGCTTGCCACAGCAGGGGTGTAACCGACAATGGCCCCCAGCTGCCTTGATCCCGGCCTCCCAGTACCCCGCAATCTACAGTACCTGTGGGCACCTTCTCCACCAGCGGGCTCCTCCTACCTAATCCATGTGCCAAGCCATCACCCAACCCGTCGCCTCATGTACGGATTCACCTGATTTCCAAGGTTGTTGCACCACTTGCGACCCGTAGATGCACGACTTCGCGAGCGGGCCTGGCCGCGTAAACCGATTCCCGGTTCGATGGACCCAGCGCGACGACACGATTCTTCCGCCTCGGAGCCTTGTGTGAAACATTCACTGGTTGAAGAGATACACGATGCTGTCGATAGCACTGTGGAGGCCATCCCTGAACAAGATGCAAGAGAAGCGCGTTGCTTTCTTGCGAAGTTCGACCTTCACAGAATACTCAACCAGAGATCGCTAGAGCATCTGTTCCGGGAACTTCTTCAAGAGGCCGCCGAGGACGCCGTACCTGTCAATCTACAAGCTTACTCAGCTATGGCTTCCGAAAGAGAAGGAAACAGTCGCTCTTCGGGTACTGATGATCGCATCGACCATTGCATTAGGGAAACTATCGGTACACCCTCACGGGTAGCCCTACTTGCACTGTTCCTTTACCTGAATCGAGAACCGCTGCTACACATCTTTTTGCAGTGGTTGACGCCTGGTAGGGTGGACAAGCCTTCGGACGAATCCATTCCCTTTTCCAAAACAAAATTGTATCAATATGGCGTTCCTCAGATATACCATAGAGAGATTATCTGGTTTCAAGCGATATTCGACCCAGTCACCGTCCGAGAGCAAGAACATATGATACTGAGGACCACAGACCGTCTACCTTTGCTCGGCGCACAAACACATATCAAGAATGGCTCCTCTGGTACCGTGGTAACCACCAGTATTGCCCCAAAGCACTGGGAAATCAAGAGTGATGGGCGATTTGTCGTTGGAAATCCAGAGAGTCCTAAACTGGTAGCAATGAAAACATTTAAAGAGATTCCAACCGTACGAAACATGGAAGAAGCAACCAATGATTTCACCATCGAACGTGGAATCTTACAAGAGCTACGGAATTGTAACATAAAGCATGATATGATCATACTCGATTCGGGGAGCATTACCGTCGTCGATGCGGCAAACCGACCGATCAGCCATTCCCTGATATTCGAACTTGCGACCTTCAGCCTTACCGACTTCCTCAAAGATGAGCGCCGAGCTAGAACATATACAGCGAAGAGTTTACTACTTGAGAGGCTAGTTGATATCGTGGAGGCCCTCGCTTGCTTACATGACAATCTCAAAACTCTGCATCTGGACATCAAGCCCGACAACATCTTGGTGTTCGAACAAGGCTTGAGTCGCTCAGATAATCAGAATCAGGATCAACATGAACTTATCCTGAAGCTCAGTGACTTTGGCCTAGCGCGCAAGATTGGCGCCGGACCAAGGACAGGTCACAATATGATTGATCGTAGCGATCAACTTTCTCGATCATCTGCAACACCAGCCACGAGACCAGCAGGTGTATACCAGGCTCCTGAAATACAAGAGCGAAGCTCCAGTAAGGCAGGTCGAGGCAGTGATGTCTGGTCTATCGGGTGTGTTGCCCTAATGGTCCTTGCCTTCGTCACTGATGGACCAGCAGGAGTATTAAAGCTCATATCTCGACTTTCAGTGGACTTTCTGCATGGAGGTGGCTGCCAAAGCTTGTTCTACGTCAGGAGTGACTCCTACTCCTGGAATGACGTACACCATTATCGATACCAGTATCTTGAAAACTTCAACCCAGTCACGGGCGTCATTCCCGGTACGCAGACTCGACTCGAAGCTGCAGTAAATCCACAAGTGATCCAATGGTCAAATGTACTCTATGATTCTTACTCTCATCAACCAGAGCAGCCATTCATCAAGGATTGGTTCGACGTCATCTTCCGTTCAGTCCTGCTCATCGACCATTCCGCAAGACTAAGTGCAGCCAAAATGCGTGATAAACTTCAAGTCATTCAGCAGAGATGGAAATTATACGAAGAAAAGCCAGAGAGCTACATCTATCAACAAAGCGCTATCAGTCATCAACGAAGAGGTAGCTCCGCCCAGCTTCAACAAGACCCCCCAAGAGAGAGAACCCAAGGACTAGATATAAAACCAAGGCCTTTCGAAGATTCTCCTGAGCAACCTTTGCAGGATCCGCCAGCATTAAACGATGCTACTACAGAACCAGTTCTGGTCCAAACCAACAGCCATACTTTCGACACAAGACAGCCAAGCTCAGTAGCAGCAGACATCCAATCCCACCTTGATTTGCGTTCAGCAATCAGAGACGACAATGCAGAAGCTGTACAAACCCTACTCAACAACGATATAGAGCTGCTAAAGCACTACTGTCCTGGTTCTAGGATATACCCGATCCATTTTGCCTTGAAACACGATCGCTACCAAGCCCTAGACGTCCTTCTCGAGAATTCCAACACTAGCATTACCAATCTCACTTGCAACGGCCGCACCGTGCTTCAATTAGCTTGCTTGAATCCTGGCGACACAAAAGCACTCAAATGTATCCGGAAACATGTCCAGAATTTTCATATCTCGGAAGATGTGTATAAGCAATGCAAGAAGAATCGGCTGGGTTCAGAGGCAAGGGACATACTTGACGACTTGTATAAAGCGGCCAATCCAAAGCCGAGAAGTAAAGGAATTCGGTCTCTTTTTAGTTGAAGCCAGAGAAACTGATACGGGTGTAAAAGGTGGCTGTAAAGATATCGACGGGTTTTACGCATATTTTCCGCTACTTTTCGCAGGAGTGAAGTACTGTAAGAGAAAAGATAGATGTAGTGTATTTGTAGGGTTAATGCAGTACTTAGTAATGTGGTCGCTACTAAAAGAAGGTTTTTGTGCCAGATTATTGGATGTTCTACAGGATCATGATAGTTCGGTTTCGATACTCTAAGCTCGGATCTTAGTCTACGGTAGGATTAGAGGCTTCCGCATGTAGACTAACACTAAATGGATGATTTCCCGCGGCTTCTCTGTCTTTCGGTCCATATCGGTTGTAGCGTCGAGTCATACCTCATCCGGAATCCCTCTACACAACCTCCAAACAATCCGTGATTATACTATACGATCGCAAGCATGGGCGCCACTACAGCGCCTGCCATAGTCGGCGCTCTGCAATGCCAGAAAAACTCTTATCTTGAATCCCTCGAAACCGAAGTCGTTTCCTGCGAGGAATTTGTACAGCCAAAATCGGGACAACAAGCTGGAAAACAAAAATCGAAAAAGTCGACCGACCCAACAAAGGGTATCGAGAATGGAGATGCAGCCGGCAGCAAGATTTACTTTATTGAGCTCGCCGATTCTGTTCTGTTCCCCGAGGGTGGCGGCCAACATACCGACCATGGTGTCCTGACCACCTTGGAACACGACCAAAACAAAGAAGAGATCCCAATACGGAGTGTTCAACGCCATGGCCTGCGATGTATACATATCTCTCATACACCGCTTTCTCCTGGCACGCCGGTTCGCCAGACTGTCGATTTTGCCCGACGCTGGGATCTCATGCAGCAACACACAGGACAGCACCTTCTATCGGCTATCATGGACGGCATGGATCTACCAACTCTTGGTTGGAGTATGGGTCAGCCTGGAGAAATGAACTACGTAGAACTACCACGGAAACCATCAAATGAAGAGATCCAGAAGATACAGAAGGACTGTAATGCAAAGATCAGGGAGAGTATGCCAATCACGGTTGAGACGCCGGAGGGCAAAGGGAGTGATAGCTTACCCGACGACTATGACAAAGAAAAGGGCGTTGTGCGATTCATTAAGATTGGGGAGATGGACTATAACGCCTGCTGTGGAACGCATCTTCAAAACTCGGCACACATTGGTGTGATACTCCTACACCACACTCAATCCGTACGAGGAACAAACTGCCGTCTCTTTTTCACGGCTGGCGATCGCGCTATCAAGATGGCTACTGAAGCTATCGACGGCCTTCGTACTATAGCCATCTCCTTATCTTCCGGCTCTGTGCCTGCAGATGTAGTAGCTGGTGTGCAGAGAATGAGCGACCAGGTCTCCGAATCGAGAAAGAAAGAGAAGAAGCTGCTTGCGGAAATCGCGGCGTTTGAAGGCGAACGCATCAAGACGCAGTTGCAGGGCCGGGAAGTGGCATTCTCCTATCGCGCAACTGACGGATTGGACTTTATCAATATGGTCTTCTTCGAGGTTAAAGATGCTGTTAAGGAACGAGACGGCGTCGTGGTACTGTGCTCCGGTGAAGTCAAAGCTCCGGGTTCCATCCTTGTATTCGGTAAACCGGAGTTGGTTGAGAAGATGGCGGCCAAGGTAAAGGAATATGTGACTACAGCAAAGGGTGGTGGCAAAGGAGAGAAGTGGCAGGGCAAGGTCACCGAATGGCGGAAAGGCGAGATGGAAGCATTGAGAGATGCTGTCAGTAAGTACTAAGCACGATAAGAGAAGGTATGATATATAGATATATACAAGATAAACATAGACAAGAAGAGAAAGTCTAGGGTATTGAGTAAGCGTGCTAATGGTGTGCCTCCTCGGATGCAACAGATGAAGAGAAGAATGCCATGTACAAGAAGCCTAAGGGGTTTTCACATTCAATGTGAAACCCCGACGATGAAAGGTATATACAACGTGCCCCACGTCAGATGAGGTTACTTAAGTTGTAAGTCTAGTATCAGCGCCCTAGGCGTAGAACGCTTATGCACTGTACACTTTGACCGAGTTGACGAGCCAGTATGTCTGTCGATCGTCAGTCTAATTCATCCATGTAGATGAACAACAATACTCACATCAGAAAAGTTCTGCGGCTGACTCGCCACATAAGCGTTACAACTGGGGTTAATGGAGGAACATTGCGAAGTCGAGCCCCAAACGCCACCAGCCCAGTCACCACAAAAGGTAATGTCAAAAACAAGGTTCAGATCCCTAAATTTGGCGTCGAAGTCGCATCCTGCAAAGTTGGCTACTGGCTGACCCCAAGTGGACGGGTCGGGGTTTCCACTCTTGATGTTCGCAGGCACGCTGCGAGTAGCAAAGTACCAGATCTTGATACCAGAGCTTGTCCATAGGGTGGCGTAGACACCGCCGCCGTTGGCGTTGAATGGTGAGCCATATGTCACGGGGTTGTTGGCCATTATGCCGCAGCCGTTGAAGCCTCCTCCTGCACCGCAATCTGCGCCGTTGATGCGTGAACCGGATTCGCCGCCTGCACCGATGCTTGGAGTGCAGCCGGGGGAGGTATGAAGAGTCATTTGGTTGGAGGGTGAGAAGTGCACGCCTTCGTAGATGTCGATCTCGCCTTGGTTCGGCCAGTTAGGTCCGACCATCCAGCTGTGATTCATTAGTACGTGTTGGTCTAATAGGAGATGCTTTTACGTACAACGCAGGCCACGAGCCACAGGCACTACCCGGAACATGTGCAAAGTCTGCGATGACAAGGGCGTGGTTGTATGCTGTCTTGCTCTGCACTCGTACACTCTTCCGTCCTGGACCATTTGGGTCGAGATGGGATGTTGAGTCTACTCCCATGTAGACTTGTCCATTTTGTGTCTTGAGCAAGCCCTGTTGCTGAGCCTGTTGTAGGTTGAGGTAGTCGACGAATCCATCTGTAGCATATGTCAGTGTAAAGTGCTACAAGGTCATATTTGAGTAACGTACGCGTAGGATCAGAGATATCCTGAACATCAAACTTGGACACCCAGTTACTCGCATCATATGTATCGATCAAATTGTAAGCTGCTGAAGCTGAAAAGCTGTCTTGAGAAGTGTAAACATAGGAACTGCCGTTAATCCAGGAACCAGGCCCTGCAGGTAGTGCGGTGGCACAGCGCCAAAAGAGCGGAATCGAAACGAAGAGTGCCGTGAAAGTCATAGCAGTAGGTGTATATACAAGAAGTTTCCGGCGTATCGTCGTACAGACTTGGATGCCGGGTTCGTGTCTTATACTTATAGTTATGCATATCGACTGCGCATGCTCCTATACCCCCCTTGCAAAGAGTCGACAAAGAATATCGGTCTGCTGCGCGATGCAGAAAGCGTTCCGCTCCAAAGAGATTGCGTGACCTGGTGTTCTACTGGGTAAACTTCTTATTGGGTGTCGAGTTTGGTTCAGTAACATGCCCCTTGTAGTTTTGCAATACATAATGTGACAAATGCGCCAAGGGTTGAAATGTCCGCGGAAAATTCGCCCATTCAGGCAGTTCGAAATTGCCCATGGCATACGTGGGCGTCCCACATGATGGGCATCCAGACACCGGTAGCCTCGTGGTAGAAGTAGCGGCTGTTAGTCTTACTTGGTGTTTGGCGGTTTCAGTAGTTTTGCTGGTGAAGTCGCTTCGAAGCCTCTGAGTGGTGGGCGTGCCTGGCCTCCTTATTAAAGTGATGTCGCTTCCGCGGATGCATTGATCTGCAACGGCGAAGCGAGAAAGAATGAAATTCCATCAACACAAACTTTGAATATCATATACCGGCCGAACCACGACGGGGTTGTGCCTTTGTTTACTTTTTGTGCAGAGGTTCGTCTTTCCGGGAATAGCACTTCCGATCGCTGATCCGTGTCGCTCGTACCTTCCGCTTCCTGAAAACTTGCAACTTTGTCGAGGAGTGCAATACTTCGACTACTCCGAACCAGCTTAGAAGAATTCGAGATGTTGTGGTGGTCAGTCTGTCGCACTAACCCCGCAGTTCATCCCCATGCAAGGAGCATGTGATGTTCGAGGTCACACAGGTCGGCTTCCACACCCCACAGAATCTTCCTCACCGCGCATTTACCGGTAATGCAGCCTCGGATCCAGATAAACGGCGCATGCGGAGAGCTCGCGTGGTTCAACGTAGCACTGCTTAGGCTTATGGTAGTTACGAAAGGTCTTGCTGCGTGGTCTCCTGTTGAAAGATGCTCACCGCTCATAGTGAACAACGTGTCCTTACTTTTGGAACCTGGGAATAAGGACAATCACAGTCATGCGCAAAATGGGGGAACAAATTTGGTTGGTTGGACTTGGAGTATAAAGAACGGAACAAGGCATGACTTGAGCGTGAGTAGTGGTACCACCTTGCAACTTCTGGAAATGATCACTCGGAAAATGGATATGAATATTTCCTTTGAGTTAATGGTATTGAATGGCTCTTGTTCGAACCGCCTGCACTATCGTAAACGTCGCCTGCCGACAGTCAGCGTTATGCTTATCCTCATACCCTCGTATATCCACTAAATGAACGCTGTATACTACGAAGGAGAAGATGATAGGACAGTGCTTCGCCTTCCTAAATGCTTTTTTGTATTGCTGCTACAATACCTATCGCAAAAGTGTGCTAATAACGTCGACATTACCTACATTTGCATACAAATAATACGCATATCATGGTCTTATGGCTGGGTCAACGTGGGTTCAAATAGGATTAAATTAAGTGTTTGTGTTTAAAATTGACATGAGTGTACACTTGAGAGCTTCTCGTAGATGCACGATATTTCTGTTTACGCTCCCATCAAAAGATGCAACTGCATTTACTTTATGGTCACAGCGATCATTACGACAAACCACCCGTTCATACAGCCACCCCGATAAATCGGTATACTTTCATGAAGTCATATTCGGCCCCGGAAATTTCACGTATTCACTGTTGTATCCCACAATAACTGCTTGTTCGCGTCGTACAATGACTCTTTTGGGTGTACATGAATGGTTTCGCGCCATAATGGATACTTTAAATTACCAAAATAATCTCACAAGCGGAGGGGAAGCCTCAATTTCGCGAAGGCTCAAGTTCGAATTTCATCTGTCGACTTTACTCCTGCGTCTGATACATCACTGGTCATGCTGGCCATTTCTTTGAAAAGAGCTATCGGTCAGTGGCAGGATGAAGCATGGTTGAAACTGAGATCTACTTAACGCAGATGACACTGTCATTCGGGAATTTTCTCGTTAGTTTGTAGTTGTTAGTCGACCTTTCAATGATTCAATGGTCGGCTTGGTCGGAACGAGAAAGTGGAGGGAGCGTGCTCCAGGAGATTCTTTCGCGGCAAGGCCGTGGAATATGATAAGTAACAACTACCTTAGCCGTCATAATTTCTAAACGTTACATCATTCATGTCGCTGATATAGGCGTCTTTTTTGTGTCGGATCAAACCAGTCTTGTCCGCACAGAAACTATATAAGATAAAGGCTTCTAGGGGAATTTTCGGAAGAGTATGTTTGGGAAGCTTGCTTCCAGCAGCTCGTGTAGTTGAGACGATGAAACTCTGGCTTCTAATCAGTGTTCAAAATGCTATGCAAGTCATCTGATTGCATCAATTCACATTGTATCGGGCCAGTCAAAGCAGATGATGATAACTTCACCACTTGCTGGGTCATCAATGAGGAATGGGACATAGATGGTTGAGAGCTCACCCGAAGCAACGGTTATCACTCAGCTGGGTGGAATGGAAACCGGGAAGTTTCTACCTTCCAAGTATTTTGAGCAATGCCTCCGCTGGAGTCGCATGACCATACGTCAAAATCTTGAGGCACTCCTTTCTGCCTTGACAATCTGATTGAAGTGGCCAATTACAATTTGGACAGCATATATAGTATCCCAAGGACTTTCGGTACTTTCCCCCCCAGGTGTTATTCTCATACGAACATTCCCCTCCTCCTTTGCATAGCTAATGATAGAATGCTTCCTTGGCCGTTCAATGCTGGAATGGATAGATTGCGATAATTGAATAGATTTTGAGTTTGAACATGTCCGACTTTTTCCACATTGCTTGGACATGGGTCCCGTGACTTTTCTATTACGTGACCTTAGCCAATTATTGAACTTTGTATAGCTGTTGCCTTCTAACGTAGTAGTTGATCAACAATGATGGCAAGTAGACTTCCTGTTGTTGATCCGATGTTCGGGCGATGTTACCGAGCCGTGGGGGGGCTGGTTGGGCGGCCTAAGGTGACGTCACTTGCAATTGAATTCCCACTATTCCTGGTGTTCCAATAACTCAGCAGAGACTTATGCCGCATTCAGAGGTGAGAAAAGGCGAGCGATGTCATTAAAGTTCACTGTGTATCTATATATGGGTAAGACGAGATATCGTGGGTACGATCATGTTAAACTTCCGTACCCGATGTGAAGGAGAGCTAGGCACTCTGCGCTACTTGTTCAACCACATGTGTCTCCGCATTACACACAAGTACGCTAATAAATTCGAGGGGAAGTGCTCGTGTCGATGCTGCTCGTTGTGCCAGATGTGCGCTAGCAAGGCGGGAAAGCTTGGTAAGGCAGGCGGACAGCGGGCGGCCTTTGGTCTCGACCACACTGCTGGTCCCAAGGCAGGCGCAAATCATACCTATGTACAACCTAGCCCTTGCCGGTCTCGAAATAGTACACATATGGACATGGGGTGATGAGGTTCCGCAGCATGGTCGCCGAATAAAGCTCGACCATGCTGCCTGCTGCAGCGATCCAAGGAACACGACGTGGTTGATATGCGCTCAGGCACCCTGGACCCTACAAGTTCAAGCCTCGTCAAGAGTGATGGCCTGCCATGCACATGATGCGCTTGTGTGAATGGCCAGCCTGATTGATGCTGTCCCTCAGGACTGGGGTAAGCGAAGATTGGGGGCCAGAATCAGGAGAACGCGGGGGCCATTCAAGCGAGAGCATCGGCGCCCGCCAAGTCGCTCCTTACTATGTAGGATTAGATATTACAAATTACACCACCAGTCCTCCAGGACATCGGGCATGTTTTGCGACACTGAAGGGTGCATGCTGGACTAGGAGCAATCTGTCATGCGGCCGTACAAGTCTTCTTCGGCTCTTCCCATTGGGATAGCTGCTTTTTCCTTACCTGCCAGTTCGTCTTGAGACCAGACCCTTAATACCCCTACCGCGATTGCGGGTGTCGCTATTCTAGCCGTCAGAGACAAGGTGGCAGGTGGCAGGCGGCCGGTGGCAGGTGGCGTATTTGGGCATTGATATCGCGGTACGGCAGCCATGCGCGCGACATGTACAGTATCTGTGGACAGTAGCAATTATAGTCCAGGCTGCCAGCACACGCCATGGACCGGTTACCAAGAGTAATCATTGGGCGCGCCCAGGGACAACAACGGCGCCATGAGCAAGTTGGAAAAGGGACGACACAACCTAGCTTCGCAAAAACACTTCAGCGTCAGTTGCCTAGGCTGACGCAAAAGTCTGCACTGCACGCAACACATTCGCACAGGGTTTCGGTGGGGATTCGATGCACCATGCGAGGATACTCCATACATACCATGGCCACTATGACCACTACCAAGATAGGAGAACGATTCCGGTCATGTGCCCTCAGTACAGTAGGGCGACTGTCGTGAGGCTCTGCTCATACAAGTCAGACCACCAGTCAGGCCACCCACCAAAGCCACACAGCCTGCACGTATGGGCAGCAAGAAAAAAGCATGTGTAGGCACCAGCAGCACCAGCAGCACCAGCAGCACGACTACTCGTCCGCTCGTTCAATCGTGCACTGCATCCTTGCGCTGCTTCGGCCCGTGCGCTGTCTCAGGGCCCAAGATGGCATGGTGTCGCTCGTGGTGGGCGGGAAGGATCGTCGACCCATCTGGCCGGTGTTTCTTCCCTCCTTTCTGGGTTCGTGGCTTGGTTGTGGGGTCATTTGTGCCTAGGCGAGGCCGACGCCAGCAATCAAACTCTCCACCATTCCTCCACTCACACCCACCAAGCCCGGTCAACGGCCGTCGACAACGAATATGGCGTGTCATGGACCGCAACGGGCAGTTTCGCTAATTGTCCTGCCTCTCGGACTTGTGTCCGCACACCTCGGCGCTGCGAATGCGAGATGTGCGGTTGCAACAAAACCCAAAATTGGCTCCCAGGCTCGCACAACTAGGCTTGCGTGCCATGGCGCACAGCACTATTCATCTACACTACAGCGCCCGACCCATTGAACGCCCGCCCTGCGTCCTGGGATCGTTCGCATGGTAGGGAACACCAGATGTCTATGGCTCGCGATATCTGCTATGCTAGCTGGTATTCCAAACTATTGGTACTCACTTAGCAGGCACTCCTGCGCTGATCACCCGTCACACTGGCTTTGGCCTTCAAGCAGCCTGTACTGTCACAGTACACGACTTGCTGCTGTCGCACCTTGCCCTGTGGGGCCTTCCAGAAGGGGATACCAGATAGCGACTCTGCTATCCCTACCCGTTACAGACAATACTGCTCTTGCCACCTTTTGCCCAATCAACGGCCAAGACAAGCGAGGCAAACAAAGTTCAGGAATGGGTAGACGGTCCAGATCGCATCGCAAGCCTTTCCCACCCGCACGGTTGACTCAGTTACTTCAACGGCACTATATTGCAGTAGTCGTCTCAAACATGTCCTGCCAGACCTAGGTAGGTCTCGATCAAGGAACTGGCGAATGTGGGCGATGCTTAAACGTTTCGATGCTCATGGAGCGGCGGGAAGAATGCCCGCGCTTACTCCCACTACTAACAACTCAGCAAAGCCTCAACGGGCCGTCAGCGTAGTATTCCGCTCAAACACCAATTGAATCTCCGAAGTCGCAACACCTCGACGCAAATTGAAACATCGGTTGCATTCCGGACATGATGACTGTGATGATCACTGATCAAGTATTGTTCCAACTTGAGCATGCAACACAGATCCGAACCGAATGGTCGACCAGCATCTTTGCGCAACAAACGCTTGACGACATACAGTACAGTAGCTTATCTGTTGTCGGCCCTTCTTCTCGCTCTGTCCCGCACACTCAGATCTGCGACTACGCAGGGTCAATGCCAGTCGCAGACCGCTCTGGACCCCAAAAGATATGTGGCGGTGCAAGCACCCCTCCTTCATCCCTCTCAAACATCTTCTGAACATATGTGCCGAACGTTGTTTTTCCTCCGTCCCGTTGACCCTACACAATGGGCGCTATATGTATACCACATATATCACGGCTAGGATGCAATTATGTGGCGGCGCACAGTCATTTTACTGAAACATTGTGTTTTGCACCTGCAGTAACTTGATTGCAGTGCCCGACGCCCTCAAGCGCAGCAAGGCGACAGGTGTCTTGGGGTGGTTGCATAACAGTATTGATTGCGTATGAGAAACCAGAACACCCCACGGTCCTTGGCAAGCATGTCGGCGGCGGTCGCAATACCAAGATAGTCGGTCGCCTCGCATGTCACAAGTCACAAATTCTATCGAGATGGTCCACCCATATACTACGCTGGGCAAAGCACGTGTTGTGGCCAGGGATGGTTTTTGCTTTCGCCTAGGCTACGATAAGAAGAGATGGATTGTCTGCGACTAAAATAGTCAAAATCGGGGAAGCGGTGCCATAACAAAGTTGGCCTCGCCCCCCGCACATGTCACATTTAGCCTTTTGACGCCAACGCGAGCGGCCTCTGGGACGGCCTCTGGTCTGAAGTATGTAGGCAGAAACGTTGATCCACGTCTTCATCTCGCATGCCTGGGAACATGATATACTAGATTCTGGGACATGGACGGATGGCGTAAGACGAGTCCCGAGTGCAGATGGAACAGAAGTGTTACATGGCATCTCTGAGGTGCATCGCGCGGTAGCACACTCAATACTCATGCGCCAGTCGTACCGCAGACTGGTGTTCTTGGTAGAGACGACGTGATAGGCGGGCTCGGTCCCAGGCAGAGTGCGGTTCACGCCTTCGACAACCTTAACCATGACATTGGGTCATGAGATTCCAGGGACCACGCGAAAGAAGATGTCACGCTGACTGCCCCGATTCTGCATGAGCATGGTGCGGAACATGGGGTCTGTGTTGGACAACTAGCATTCGGGAGCCTTTGGTCAAGGCACCGGGCCTGTGCACATGGCGTGCCGGCCTCTGAGGGCGCGGGCGGGTGCGATTGCTCCTAGCAGCCCAGGCACCCCACCGCTGGGTCATGGTTGTTTGGAGCGGCGCATGGAAGGGGGGAGGCGGCGTATACTCGCAACCAGACAATGCGCAAGTACTGGCACCATGCAGGCCGTGATTAATCAGAGGGCCAATATCACGCCATGTCGCTGGCGTCTGGCGGGAAGCTCCTGACGGCGGTGACGGTCTGGCATGGCGCACCGTAACATGAGCATGTGGTTGTTAGGCGGAAGGACATCAAGGACGATGAGAAACGCGGTGAGGTCAGCGCAGTGGAATGCTTGGTATTGCATACGAGGACGGACACGGGCAGTCAGTTGCTGCGCCCACGACCAGGAGGACGGAAGGAGCCCCACCACCAGCCTCGCTTAGCTGCCCCGTTGCAGGCAATGGTCATGCGGCACGGTAAAATTAGCAGCAAAAGCCGTCCAATGACGTGCCGTAGCCGTGCACAGCCGCTCACCAGCCACAGCCCTCGCATTGCGGTGCTGGCAAAACGAGCCAACGCGAGCCAACGCGAGCCAACGCGAGCCAAAAGCGAGAGCGGGGCCAATCAGAAGCGCTCAAGGGCCCAGGGGTGCGGAATGGCTGACATGGGCTGTTATGGCTGGCAGCTCTGGCGCCCTTTGGCTCCCTCTGGCTCTCCCCGACCGAAGCGGTGATCAAGCGGGCGCATCCTCTGCCGCCTATGCCCAATGCACCCACCGTCGCCAAATGTAGTCTGGACGCCTCCACGCTCTGCACGCCCACTCGCTGACGGCGCCCTTGCCCTCGTCACTTTCGGTATGCCTTGCTGTGTTGGGGCGTCGACTCGCGCAGGCAGGGGTCGGCCACACCGCGAGTGCCAGTACGCTAGTCCCACGGTGAAGCGGTCGGCGCGCGCGATCGAGGCGGGGGGACGGACGTGAAGTGACGGCCGCTGCTATCTTCTGCCTTTTTTTTTCATTCTTTTCCTAGCGTGGCCTGACCGTTCCCCCCATGCCAGAGAGGCCCGAGCTCGTAGGGCAGGACCCTCCACACGCAGGGGTCTGGCATGCCGGCTTCGTGCACTGTTTCCCGCTGGGGGCCACGGCCACAATGTCTCTGGCCTGGTGTATAAACCAACTTCGCCCCCGAAGCTTCGTCCTTCAGTTCCAGGCCCATGATCACCACAGTCACTGCTCCATCCGCTGAACTCCCGACGCCTTGGATTGTTCTCCAGGACCAAGGTCCTTCCCACTTCTGACTTGTCCTTTGTTTCAGCCAGCCTTGACAACCGCTCCACAGAGAAGGACTACTCGCCGTCACGCCTTTTATCCCGAAGCAGCAAGCGATCTGCGCAAGTCTCGTCGATATTTACTTATCGCCGACCTATACGCCAACTCTAGCATTGGATCGGCAGCGTCTCCGGGAAGGTAAGCGATCCCCTGCCCGTCCCTTGTAATCTGCCCTGGC
This sequence comes from Pyrenophora seminiperda CCB06, assembly GCA_000465215.2. NCBI lineage: Eukaryota > Fungi > Ascomycota > Dothideomycetes > Pleosporales > Pleosporaceae > Pyrenophora > Pyrenophora seminiperda. Next base: position 723,279 of record KE747829.1, read on the forward strand.
TCTGCCAACCAAACATCGACGATCCCCTCACACTTGCTCAGTGCTTCTTGCTGACTCGGCTTGTGCAGAAAGGCTTCCGACATCAACCTAACTTATAGTCCTTTCAGCCTGTACTGCTTTCATCCACCACCCACTTCACCATGGCTGAGTACGCACAATATCCAGCGAGTATGCCTCAAGACTTCGAGCTCTACTCCAATGCCCATGAACACCACATGGACTTCCATCACAACCAGCCCTTCCTGTCTTCATATGGCATGGAGCATGCCTTCAGTGCCTCGTACGACCCAATGGCCCCCCTCACAGACCTTCAAAGGCCTCAAGATCTTCAATATCATTACGATGCCATTGCCCAAGGTGTTCGTCCATATCAGTATCATACACCGGCTGGATCGCCTCACTCCATCTCCCACTCCTTCCACGAGATGCCCCCTGTTCTGGAAGCATCTTCAGAGTCTGGTGCTTCCGTTTCTTCATCTGCCATGGGCTCCCCGACAATCATCCCACAATTCAACGACTCCTGGAATCCCATGACACTGGGAGCCACCCCTGGCTATGATTACTCGACCATGACAGCCGAAAAGTCATATGTGGGTAAGTCAATAGTTCCTTCGACAACAACCTCGTCTTTTCCTTTTACAAAGTCTCCTATGTCGCCGAATCGTCAGAGGCATGTCTTCAAGACGCCCACGACCCCAGCCTCAGCTACTCGACCTTCTACAAGATCTAGCGAGCGGCCTAATTCTCCTTTGTCAAACCAAGTCCACACGGGCCGAGTTCAGCGCGTCACCTCTCTCACGTCTACTTCAGCTCCACCGCCCTTTCAGTCATCTCGATATTGTCGGTTTCCTCTAGAACCTAAGACTACAGACACTAACCCAATGCAAGTAGATCCTAATCTGATCCAGCCATTCTCATTCGCACCACCCAGTCCCTACCCTGAGATCAGGACAACACCATCTCCATATTTCCCGGTCATCGAGCAACCTCCTTCCCCTGCTCTATCAAACATCTCTTCATATAGTCAACGACCTGGCTCAGCACGAGTCAAGAAGGGCAGCATCAGCCCCTACCTCCACACTCAACGATACCAGCCTTATCCCCAAAACCAACGGCGAAGCTCAGTCAACTCCCTCCAATCGCAACACTCAGGCACAAGCCGCAAGAGCGGTAGCAGCTATGATGTAGAGGATGAGACACGCGAGAAGGGCATGTGCCGTCTGCCAGAATGTGGGCGCGTCTTCAAAGACCTGAAGGCCCACATGCTTACCCACCAGAACGAGAGGCCAGAGAAGTGCCCGATCGCCACATGCGAGTACCACATCAAAGGTTTCGCGCGCAAGTACGACAAAAACCGACATACCCTTACACATTACAAGGGCACAATGGTTTGCGGTTTCTGTCCAGGCAGTGGCTCAGCGGCTGAAAAGTCGTTTAACCGCGCTGATGTCTTCAAGAGGCATCTCACCACCGTCCACGGCGTCGAGCAGAATCCTCCCAACAGCCGTAAGAGGAGCCCATCAAATCGCAAGGTTCTCGGCAATGCACAGCCCAATGTTGCTGGTACTTGTTCTACTTGCTCAGTCACATTCGCGAACGCTCAAGAATTCTACGAGCACTTGGACGACTGTGTTCTGCGCGTCGTGCAACAAACTGACCCTAGTGAGGCTATCAACCAGCGCCTTCTCACATCCGTTGCGGAGGATAAGGATGTCACAGAGACGCTTGACCGAAATGGTCTGTCCAAGAGCATTGAGTACAATGTTCCCAGCTATGATGAAGACGAAGAAGAGGAGTTTGAAGAGGAAGAGATTGACAATGACGACCAAGGCGACGCAACCTACGGTAGTCGCCGCGCCCGCTCAGGCAAAGGCGGCATCAAGTCGACAAAGTCGCATTGACAATTAACACATCCCCGAAGTGTCGGCCCAACGCAGCACGTCGGGGGTGGTAACAATGCGAACCAGCAACAACACTACTCCTCTTCACGCGTCACCAAATCCGGAGTCCGGACTGGTCTCACTTTCTCAAAGGGCGGCGTAGCCATCGTCAGTTCTGGTCGCAAGAAGCGCAAAAACTACCCCGCATCCTGGGGTTGTGCTGTCGACAAGATGAAGATGAAAAAGCGCGTGCTCTGTGTCTACGATGGACAGCGCAGATTATGCAAAGACGATCTGATGCTCGACCAGGAGTATGAAGTGCGCATGAAGATGCCAGATGGCAAGTCCTATGTCACCGATTTAGACATGCAAACAATGAAGCGTTCCGAAGCGATGCATGACGCTACCGTGGAAGAAAAGGGACCTTTGATGCCCGAGAGAGTGGCTTGCGCTGTTACCGCTCAAGTGAGTAATGTAAACTGGTTTGGGATATGAATTGAGCATCTGCGTTTCCTGCGAGCGTTCTGAGCGATACGGTTGGGATGGCATATGCATGGGGTAAAAACAAAAGGTCACATGGTCAGACCTCAATGACCCGTACACAGAGACGTTGATGATGAACGATGACAATGACTTCTTTGTTGTACTATCAAGTTTGTAGTTTTCCTTTTCTTTTGATCGATACCACTGGATTTTGTTCTGGCGTGGGGCACTTGGCAAGTTAGTGAATGGGAAGTAGGTCTTATATCTGGACGTGCCGGTCGCGAAGATGTAATGAATGAAAATGCATTGGATTTCCAAATTTATCGCTACCCATCCCTGCTTATCTTCATGTATCTTTGAGTAGCTTCGAATCTTATTCTGCCAACCAGCTTCGCTGGCGGTGGTTGTACAGAGTAGCGTTAGTCCCTGTACCTGTACCCATGACTACTGACATCTGATGATGCGACTACGCCTCGGACCTGCATCGTAGATCTCCCCAATCCATGGTTCATGGATTCTGGGCTCCCAAAAGGCCCCGTAAGCCGAAACCTTTTTTTTTCCGAAGGCCAGACTATCCAGGGCGATATCCGTGCTTTCGGCCAGCCACAGCTGAAGTAGGTACACCTAGGATTATGTCTACCCCGGACCACGGAGTGCGGGCCGCGGAGAAGAGACCCGCTTATATTATGGTAGCGAAAAGGTGAAGCTGGAAGAAGGGACAAGTACATAGTTGGAGCGGTGACAGTGTATGAGATGAAAAGGAGACTAGAGAGCTGGTGAGAGAGGAGAGTGATGGAATGAAAAGGTAGTAAGAGAGCAAGGTTGAGCGGAAAGGTGGGTGGAAGTTCTAAGAAAAGATATGTGTCTCAGACACTGCCTACATGGTCATCGGTAGAGAGCTACTATTGCATGGTCGATATGCCCAGTAAGTGCAGGCACTCCTACAGTACAAAGGGGAGTGTTCACCATATGATATATCGGCACAGCATCTTGACATTGTTTTGGCCTGTGTACATGCACAAGCCGTGTTGCGAGGGCGAATCAGCCACTCTGAATTTAATAGACAGCATGGCAAAGTCTGTACCGTATAACACGCCAGTGCTCCTCGTGACAGCGCGTGTGGGCGACGAGGAGAGTGAAGTTTGTGCTTAGTCATAGGTGGGAAGCGGCGTAGCGCGAGCGCCCCGCCTCAGTGGCCCTACCTCGATAGTAGGCAGCTAGCAGCTCTACATCAACGCCCCGTACAAGGCGTAAACACGACACACGACACACGGCACGCTACACCCCCAATCATGGCGTTGAATGTCGAACAGTCGCCATTCTTCCTACAGCAAAAGGCCAAGGGCGAAATCGTTGTCAAGGGTATGAAATGAGCAAACGCAGTGTTCCCCGTGTGTACGCTAACTTGTGCAGACCCGCCCAAGTTCGACCTGGAGTCTTACATTGCGAACTACTCCGGTATGCCTTCAAGCCTCGCATGTCACATCCAGCACTCATATAATGAAACCCAGGCTACACAAAGATCGATCGCCTCCACCATATCGGCGCTCACTCGACATACCTTGCTGTAGACGCCTACCGTCTCGCCATTGCAGAGGCAAAGAGGGGCAAGAATGTCGAGCTATACACAACCCTTACTGAAGAGCTTAGTAGCATAGCACCGGACGAGTCTGCCGCCCTGACAGATACGGCATGGGCTGAGAGGAAGTCCCGGGAAGTACGTGAGGAGCATGACAGATTAGAGCACGAGTTGAAGTCCTACAAAAACAACCTCATTAAGGAGAGTATACGGGTAAGTGGGGACACATATGAGCTTTGGGACTTTAGGCTGACCTATTTCAGATGGGTAACGAGGATCTCGGCCACTTTTACTACGATACAGGCGACTTCACCAACGCACAGAGGGCCTACATGAAGATGCGCGAGCATTGCACCTCACCCAAGCACCTCTCTGATATGACGCTCCGTCTCGTATACGCTACTATCGCGCAGAAGTCGTGGACAAATGTGCTGGCAAACCTGGCCAAGACGGACGCCACACAACTCAAGGGTGAAGAAAAGGCGAAGCTGGAGCCTATCATAACTGCTTGCACAGGACTTTGTCAGATGGCTACTGGCAGCTTCCGTGAAGCTGCGTTAACCTTCATTGGTACCTCTGCGGCATATCTGACTGCAGAACCGGCAGGAGGCATCAAATGGCAAAGGGATGTCATTTCGGCCAATGACGTAGCTGTTTACGGCGGTCTATGCGCGCTCGCATTCATGGATCGAAGTGAACTTCAAAACAAGGTTCTCGCAAACAGCGACTTTCGCAACTTCCTTGAACTCGAACCACACATTCGACGTGCCATCAACCTCTTTTGCAACTCCAAATACAGCGCCTGTCTCGAAGTGCTCGAAGGCTACCGCAACGACTATCTTCTCGACGTCTATCTTTCCAAGGTACTGAACATAATCTACAGCCGTATTCGGAGGAAGAGCATCGTTCAGTACTTCATACCTTTCAGTTGCGTTACGCTTGAAGAGATGGCCTCCAAGTTCCCAGCAGCAGAAGGCAGGACCATCGAGGACGACTTGGAAGAAATGATCAATCAGCGCTCTCTCGATGCACGGATAGATCTCGTCGACCGTCTGCTCATCTCCCCACCTAGCGACCCGCGCTACGACGTACACACGGAAGCTCTCACAATGGCCGAGAAGTACGACCATACGCTACGTCTTCGATTGACGCGTCTCAACATGTTGGCAGCAAATATGGAGGTTCAGCCAAACAAGTCCAGTGATAAGGGATCTGGCTTGGGTAGTGGTATCAGCGACAGTTTCCGTAACATGGGGTCGAAGATTGGATTCTAGAAGAAGAGACGAGCAGACAGCTTTGATGATGGCGACAGGGATGATCTACTGTACGAGTAGTGATTAGCATTGTAAGGCGTTACGGAGCGCAGGACGGCGCATGGAACATGGTGGAACATGAAGCGGCATTATGGCGTCGGATTTGGGTACTGAGCAAAGGCGCCTAACAGACGATACTGTCTAGCTTTGACGAATACAAGACGGCAATATGATGAGCATACTTTGAGCGGACAGGCAAGAAGAAAGGCACCATGAAAGCAATAGTAGTGGCTATTCTTCAATCGTATTTATTACCATTGCGTGTCTCAAAGTAATGTATCCTGGGGGTATCTAGCATATATGATATAACTTGCTGTGGAAGAAGAAGAATAAGAAGAAGAAGAGAGAAAGAATGCCAATGCCATAAGCTTCGCGGAGAAAGAATACCAGATGGATATAATCAATGGATGATACATGAGACGAGCACAGCAGTAGCAGCTACCGACCATGTGTTGTTGAGCATTAGAGTACGTTGCAGAGGAAGAGTATCATCTGAACACGCTTGACCCGCGTGCCGTAGCCCATTGGTCTTGTTGATGCTGTTGCTGTTGTTGTTGATGATGTTGCTGCTGTTGCTGCTGCTGTTGTTGTTGGTGTTGATGGTGTTGTTGCTGCTGCTGCTGGTGTTGCTGTGGTTGCTGCGTAGTCTGATACCCATAGTACGCCACAGTCGGCCAAGCAAAATCGGCCCGAGCATACGGGTCCGAAGCGTCCATTGACGGAGCCGTAGGCGACATGCCAGTGTTTGTCTGATGTATCTGAGAAGTGGATTGAGCCTGTTGCGTCTGGGGGAGTTGTGCGTTGTTGTTGCTCGAAGCGGATATGGGACTTTGTGTCATGAGCGTGTTTTGGCCAGTCATGGTATTTACGTTGATTGTGCGGTATGGAGAGTGGTTGGCGTGGTTTGCAGTGAAGTAGTTTTGGTGCTTTTGTAGCTGTGTGGTTTGCATTTGTTGGACTGCTGCGACTTGTAGCTGCTGCTGCGCGCTCATGGATGGTTGTGGGGATCCAATCTGTTGGTGTTGTTGATGCTGTCGGTGCTGCTGCTGCTGTTGCTGTTGCTGCACTTGTGGTATGTTGTTCTGTAGACGCTGCTTGGGCGATTGACTGCCCATCTTGTAGGCTAGCTGCTGCTGTGGGCTACTGAGACTGCGCGATGGGCCTTGGTTGAGTTGCTGAAGCTGTTGGCGGTAGTTTGGTAATGACACTTGGCGCTGTTGTTGTTCTTGTTGTTGTTGGTGCTGCTGCTGCTGTTGAGGAACAAGAGGTTGCGTCTGTGCTTGCGAGATCTGAGGATGATGTCGAGCTTGCTGTTGAACCTGACCCTGCTGTAAGGATTGGGCATTGATATGCGCGCGCTGCTGTTGTCGCTGCATGTATGCTTGCTGCGGCGTCTGCACCGGAGTAGTCGAAGCCCGCTTCTCAGTTTCAAACTCTCGTATTTTTGCTTTGGCTTCTTCCAACTCTCTCCTCAGTTTCTCAAGCTCAGAGACTTCATGATTCGCGGCTTGATCAGCCTGACGCGTCGGTTCAGAGAATCCAGCACGCTGGTGCTGATCGTCGCCGTTCGGGGAGTCAGGATAGATACATGGCCGGTTCTTGTCGAGACATTTCTGGCATATTGGCCTCGAGCCATCACACTGGAGGTAAGTCAGCCTTATTCTGGTAATGTATGAGCAGTATGCCGCTACGAAGTGGCCATTGAAGCTAGCACATAAACGTCCAAGCCTCAAATTTGTACCGTGGTACTGACTGCTTGGTGATGCATTCCATTCCCCCGGCCACTCAGTTCTGGACGTACCTTTGTCTTCTTCGTCTTGCAGGCGTCACAACTGGTTCTTGGCCGCCTCCGCTGCTGGTTCGGCGATAACTCGTTCTCAACGTGTAATGTAGGCCGTGGGGCAGAGGCGGGTCTTTGAGGCGGGGGCGGAGGCGGGGGCTCTGGGGGTGCCGGCGCTACTTGGGCGGGTGAGTCTACTTGGATCAGCTCTAGCAGCGACCGAAGGCTCTGCGCTCTCAAGTCGCTCTCAAGAGACGTATTGGAGTGCCTCGGGGTATCCGGCAGTGGCAGTGGGAGTGGGAGCGGGAGAGGGGGAGGCTGCGACTTCTTCCGCTTGGGCTTGGGTGTGTCTGGATCCTCGCTGCTGAGCTGGCGGGACCGGCTCGCAAGCCTGACCAGAGCGTCGGGGTCGTTCTCCTCCAGGTATTTGCGGCGCTTGGAGTCCTTGCGTGGTGGTGGGGCGCGCTCTTCGTACGTCTTGTGGATGGGCACATGCTTGTAGATGACGTCGAGTGTCTGCTTGGCCGCTGAGAACTTGATGGACAGCACGCCCTTGCAGTCGTAGACGGGCTTGGTGGCGCGCTTCCCCAGCTTTGCGCCCTTTCCGTTGGCGGCGCGGTCCTTGTTGAGCAGCGAGTCGTTGCAGTAGTAGGAGAAGCGGAAGCTGTCGTCCTCGCGGCTGTTCCAGCAGTTGTGGAAGCTGTAGCGGTAGCCGTCGATGCGCTGTATCATGTCCACGCAGCACTTTGCAATGGCACGCTGCTTGCGCATCTTCTCCTTGGGATCTGCCGTCGGCTGCAGCGCGTCGTACACGGTTGAGCTGACCTTGAGCTCATCCTTAGTCGCCGCCCCGCTGTTGGGCTCGATGGACTCGGAGAAGGCAGGCGCCAGGCCGCTGGCGGCGTCTCCCAGCTGCTGATACTGGCTGGGTCCCGGGTAGTGGGCAGGCTGGTAGCCAGGCGGCGCATGCGCATGTTGATGCGGGGCGGGCTCCGCTGCCTGCTGCCCCTGCTGCGGCTGCGACTGCGACTGCGCCGTGGTCGAGCTGGTGGAGGCGGGCGACGGCACCATGAAGGTGGTGCCGATCCAGAAGGAGAACTGGGCCTCCGTGTGCTCGGGCTCCTCTGGAGGGCTGCTAAGGTAATCTCGCAGCGACGACTGAAATTGCGACGTCGAGGTCACCGAGTGTGGCACCACTCGCGCCAGAGCATCCCGAGCATGTCGTCCCCGGGCCAGAGGTGCGGGTGCCGACGCTGCAGGCCATATTGCGGAGTCGTCAGGAGGAGGGAGACCGGTGACTTGAACATGGGGAGAGGCCATGGGATTGTGGGGACTACTGGGAGGCATCGCAGAACCGTAATACCGAGTTTTGGACAAGACGGCCGTGCAGGACTAGCGTAGTCTTTCCCTCCCTTCATCTCACTCTGTCCTGCCCCCTGACTTCTACTTGCAAAATTACTGGGGCTTGTAAACGGACCTTTATCTGACTCTTACACGTCTGCGAACTGTGTCATGACGTCTATATAGCTGTGGTGTTACGGCCGGCATCTTCCCCCCCAGCTTGAGCGCGCTTCTGTGCCTGGCGTGGCTGCGAGAGGCGTGTGAGGAGCTGTCTCTATGCCGTACCGGTACGCGACGACATCACGACGACATGCCGCGCCAAAGCACTCATGCAGCATATTAGCAAACTCGGCTAGAAACCCGTCTGCTTCTTTGGCTGCAGCGTTGCCCGCCTGCTGCTGCACGTATGCGGCACAGACTTGCCCAGGCACGTGACTGCCGCTGCCTGCCTGTCTGCCTGCTTGGTTCTACCGCTACCGACCTATCTGGTAGTAATCTACCAGCCATACGCCCTTTCAGCGCCAGATTCAGATTCACAACATGCCGTGACACATGAGCACACTCGGCAGCAATATGTGTCGTCCTGTACCCTCGTTTTCTCTAGCTCATTCGGCAATCAACACATGTCGTCGTTCCTTCCGTCCACTCCACTTAACTATCAACCTGCACTCTACGCTTTCTCTAGCCTCGACTTTTCCTTGCCCGCCTGCAAGCGGCACTTTGAAACAACACAAGTCCAGTTTGCACTGTTGGTGCACGAGTGACCATCTTCCCAAGATGCCGCCACACACTGTCCTGAACTCCAGCTTCCCAGTCTTGCTCCCAGAGGTTGCTGCCCTGCACATACCAGAAGATGACTTCCAAATCTGGCTCAGGCAGCAACTTTGTCGGCCGAGCATCGAAGAGCCCCCCAAGAATGAGACCGCTACCATTGAAGATGGTGGTTCAGCTACTGTTTCCGAGGGCCAGCCTGTGAGTTGCACCGGCTTGGAGCGAAGCGCTTCGGCTTGGGCTAAAGCTGACAACTCTCGCATACAGAAAGCGCCGTTCATTGCCGGCATGGAGAAGCATGCTGCTCACAGCCGAACGCTTGACGAGCTTGCCGCAGATAACCAAGCCCTAACCAAGAACGCTGACGTCACCAACATTTCCGCAAAAAACAGCTTTGTGAATCTGTTCTATGACCTGGGAGACGGTACAACCAGTGAGCAGCTGAAGACCCTACTTCAATGCGCCTGGGATGAGGATCCGCTCCTAACATTGAAGATTATCTTCAACGCACGCAGTATCCACCTGGGTAAGAGCAATCGAATCGCCACTTACAGAGCTTTTGGATGGCTTGCCGAGAACCACCCTCTGACTCTTCTGGCAAACCTGAAGTGGCTGGTCCGACCAATAATTGAAAAGAAGCGCCGGTCAACAGAGGAAGAGAAAAAGAAGGGAGGGGATGGAGACTTCGATATGGTTGACGCAGAGGAGGCTGATCCGGCCATGGCCCACGACGTCAAGTATGGTATGTCCCACGGATATTGGAAGGATCTCTTGAACCTCGTCGTCTTTGCTGCAAACGATCAGCTCAGGTTCGATGGCGATCCTTCTTCGCTACTTACCCAGAAGCGTGACGAATCCCCAGAAGCCAAGAGAAAGAGAAATTGGGACGCGCAGAGTGCCAAGGTGGCTCGGCATCAGAAGAGACAGGAACAGAATGAGCGAGTACAGGATAAGATGAAGAATGATCCATTTTACCGGGCGCTCCACACCACCGTTGCCAGGCTTTTAGCTGAGCAACTAAAGGCAGACCACGCGTTATTGAACTCTGGAAAGCAATCAGAAATGAAGAAGGTCTCCCTCGCAGCTAAGTGGGCCCCTACATTTGGCGAATTCCATGATAAGCACACGTTTATCCTTTCGTCTATATCGGAGATACTGTTCCCAGATCCGGCCTATTACAGTCCAGACGCTACCAACCGCGAGCTCTATCTTCGTCATGTTCGCGAGGCTTATCGCGTACAATACGCATCGCCACTCCGCAAGGTCTTGGGTATTGTAGAGCGAGACATCACCGCTGAGACTTTTGAGAACATCATGTATGAGCGGGTTCCATCACTGGCTATGGACCGGTACAGCGGGCTATTTTTCAAGAAGGATGTCGAGCGCTTTACTGCATACCTAAAGAAAGTCTCTTCCGGCGATGCAAAGATTTCTGGAGCAACTCTCTTGCCGTCAACTCTGATCAGTAAAGCAAGAAAACTCAGGAACCAGAGTACTGATATATCGGGTAAGCCGAACTTTGCGGAAGTCAAAGCAGCCACGGAAGCTAAGATCATTGGCAATGTCATCGATGGCCAGTGGAACACGCTTGTAAAACGTGTACGCGATGCGGGTACGTTAGAGTCTAGCATCGCCGTCTGCGATGTTAGCGGTAGCATGTCTTTTCCACGTTTCAAAGATGGCTCGTGCCCAATGGACTCTGCGATAGGACTCTCGCTCCTCATCTCTGAGGTAACTGCGCCTCCTTTCGGCGGCGGTTTCATAACATTCTCCGCGATCCCAACATATGTATCCATGGCCAAAGCACCTGAAGGCCTTGTTCAAAAGGTAGCGTACATGGAGGATGCCCACTGGGAGATGAACACAGACTTTGTCGCCGTCTTTGAGGATGTCATCCTGCCCATGGCTGTTGCTAACAAACTCAAGCAAGAGGACATGGTCAAGCAGATCTTCGTTTTCAGTGACATGCAGTTCGATTCCGCAGGCGCGCCTGATCGATGGACAACATCGTACGATCGTATTAAGAAAAAGTACGCTGAAGCCGGCTATGAGATGCCGCGCCTCATCTTTTGGGACCTGGCTGCCAACAGTACAAGCAAGCCGGCGACTATGGATGACGTGGATACTGCATTGGTATCTGGATACTCGCAGGGTATGCTCAAGGCGTTCTTGGAGAGCGGAGCATTCGAGGATGAAGAGCTCGTGGAAATTGAGGGCGAGGATGGTGTAGTGGAGGTGAAGAAAGTGCGGAAACTGATCACGCCGCTTGACCTCGTAAAGAAAACGACCGACCACAAAGCCTACAGCATGTTAGAGGTGATTGACTAAACTGGCTTAACGCAGTACACAAACTCGTTAGAAGTTAGATGGCACGACGATACCCCACTTTTCCATTGTAATATGCAATTTTGTAGAACTCCACTCTTTCATTGTATACTTTCTGTTTCACTATGTATCTAGTACCAATCAAGATGGCCAGTTCCGCTCATGTTTTTCCATGTTCCCAACCCTGTGTCCGGATGAGTTGGTAAGGTGCTACGCAAACACATCCGAATACGAGAGATATCCGCCGTTTACAAGACCTTGGCGAAAGCTACAGCAGAGGGCGTCTGTCTCTCGGACCAAAACCATCACTCCAAAGAGTCTTTGTCTTCCTCCTTACCACAAGCCGGCAAATGTCCATGATAGAAGCCAGCGTTGATCCTAAAGATCTTTCCACACTGCTCGCAAAATGCTGCATGGCCAAAGAATTCGCGGCACACCAACTGATGCTGATTCCGATCCTTCTTGCTATACCACTCCCTACAGTCCCAGCACTTCTCACAATTAGTCCACTTACCATCGATATCCATCGTGACAGAATCGAGAGGCTTGCCGGCCACACTCAGCAGCTTAGGAACGTCTTCGAGGGGGGCTTGTACTGGGAGGGGAATCTGGCCGCCGGCGTAGTAGGGGTCGTGGCACGGCAGTTTGAGCTCATAGACTTTACAGTTGTCGGGGTAGCTGAGCAGGGCGGTCTTGGTCTGGTAGAAAGAGAGGATGGCTAAGCGTTGCTTTCTGCGGGCTGTTACGATGCCGCCGATTTCGTTGGAGGGTGCGGCGCGAGTGGCTAGAGCTGAAGCTGCTCCTAACTGGGGCACGTTGAGGAAGGGGTTGTCACTTTTGCCGGCTTGGGTCCTATACGGGGTCGCTGTACCTTCTTGGTGGGGGGAAGAATTGCCTTCAGTCTTCATTTTCTCCGCCTGGCGAGGAGATGGGAGGGTGATGAAGTCGTCGCTTGAATAATGGGTTCGGAGCGATGCAACCGGCGACAAGTTCTGCTGCGCAAGCTCCTCGATCTTAGTATTCGCAGTCTGGAGCTGGACGGAAATCTGGTATTTATCCGAATGGGCTGCTTCTAGTTGCTTCTCTGCCGCGTGCTCAAGATTGTCCTTGTCTATTTGGACTTCGGCACACTTCCAGCGTTGCTCACTTAACATTTCGTCTAGCTGGTGCTTGCTTTTCTCTAGCTGTTTGATGCGCTCGTCTTGTTCTTCTGAGCGCTTGGTCGTGGACGCAACTAGGCTGGCCTTCTCCGTGATCGTCTCCTTGGATACCTTTAGTACTTCCTCAAGCTCCTTGATGCGCTCGTTCTGGTCTTCTGAGTGCTTGATCGTGGACGCCACTAGGCTGACCTTCTCCTTGACCGTCTCCCCGGATTTCTTTAGTGCATCCTCGAGCCCTTCGACAGCCTTGGAAGCTTCTTTGTACTGGAGTTGCAGTTCAGCAACCCGCGCCCGAAGCCAATTGCTGTCTTCGATAGACTCGTATAGATCATGCTTGGCGGCAGAAGCGTCTTCTTGTGCTAACTTCAACGCAGCCCCAACGTTTTTCTTGGCATCCTCGGCGTAGTTGAGTCGGCGCGTTAGATATACAATCAGTTGATCTTTACCTGGTTCCCGCGCTCTGGAATCCTCACCATTTACGCGCATGATGTACAGCGAAAGCATACTGACTACACTGTCAATGATAAGGTAGGTACCCTCGAAGGTGCAGGTGTTGTCTGAAATGCCTGTTTTCTCGTGGGAAGTCTTTAGGAGTGTTTCAGAAGCATTTGGTGTTGTTGTGCCGTTGTGGGTATAACTGGCAGTGCAAAAGAGCTCAGGCTCTACACCAAAGATCTTCATGACTGGGTGATTGGGACTGGGAGCGATAACCTTGAAGACATCTTCTTGCGGTCCGTGTGAATCGAGCATAAGGTTTGGCGCAGAGATGTGTGCAAGAACATGCTTGATCTTCTTGACGCTTTCCGTTGTCGGTAGGCCTTTGTAGAAGACGACACCAAGCATACTAGTGACTGCTGTAGCGAGAAATGGGTGGAATACTGGGTGGTTCCAGTTCTGAAGCAAGGCTGCCAACTGGTCGTTGTCGAATGGGAGTGCCATAGTGGCAGAAGGGGCGGACTGTAGCTTCCTTTGGCGAAGGGTGTGAAGGGAACGAGTGCGCCTTGCGCAGCCCTGACTGAGTTGAATTGTCGGCCAGTTGACGCTAGCCGTGCCCGATGAAAAGGTATAGAAGATTGGTTTGAAAGATTTTAAGTCATGCCGGGGATCGGAGGACCTACTAGCGTGGCGCTAGACAGGACAAAGCTGCCACGTGTGAATGGAAGGCGCAAACAGGGTCTCGTACAGGCACATGATCTAGATACTCAGACATACCTGGTCATTATTTGCGGCGCTACGCACCATTTCTCTGCACCGAAATTGCTAACGCTTTCCAGCCTTCCATAGACTGCCCATAACCCGATACTTGCATATGATGCCATAGGCAGAACACTGAAAACAAGACACGCTGTGCTAAAGAGAAAGTCTGGCGTGCTAGGACGAGTTGAAGTAACCCAGGGACTAGAACCTCTCTGGGTCGGCAGACATGCAAAGAAACATGATTGCAGTCAACTCACTACACGATTGTAGCTGGGCTGTATCATATTGGCTATCGCATTCGAGGATCGATACTTCGGGGTTGTGATCGTCTCATGGACCGGCCTGCAACATCTCTCATTGAACTCGGTGATCTTCTTGATTATATCTTGTTGTCCTTTTGTACGACTAAATTTCATTCGCAAAAATCCTTCCGCGATGAAGATGTCATCTTGATCCAATGATATCGCAAAGTTCAATCAAGTTTTCGTCGAAAGCAATCCCCTCCATCCTTCTCTCACCCAGCCTATGCATCTACCAGTCATCATCACTATCGCCCTCGCCAATCTCCGCCCCTTTGATTCTGTCCACCACCCTCTTCACGCCCTTCTCCACGCTCTCCCCCTCGATCGATACCCCCTCATGCCATTCAATCGGATCCTGGACGCCATCCTGGAACCAAAACAGTGTTGGAACAAAACTAACATCCAGCAGTGTCCCCAGCTCCGGTAATGAGTACATGTCGAAGCAGTAGATGTCTACGATGTTGTATTTTTCGTAGTCAGATGCGGGGAGCATTTTCTGCAGCGCTGCAACCGCTTCGTTGGACGTAGCATCCTCAGGCCAATAGGCTAGGAGAATTGTCTTCCCGGCTGTACTTTTTATACATGCCATGAACTCGATCATGTTCGTTATTTGGGTAAGGTGTGCCATGATTGCAGGTTTTGGTGACAGCTGTCTGTGGCGGTGGCGGGATCCTTGATGACTAGCGCGGGGGCCAATCCAACAATCCTCTGGAGTTCAACGTATTGATTGATATTGTCGCATTGATGTGGGTGTGGCTCCTGAAGTATTGTCTCGTTGGTGATGGGAAGTTAGGGCCCGAGACAGCAAAGCTACTGGTAGGTATCATGTGCCTGAGCCTAGATCTGAGATCTGAACCCTTGGGAAATGATCGACGACGCGAACTCCACTTTCACTAGTACTGAAATGGATCCAAGTTAATATACTATGTACACATCATGTATCATCAGTAAAGCCTTCACAATGCTGCTGATGCTCCTCATCTGGTTTGGCCATTCTCGCGAGAAGATCATATATGGATGACAACGATAGTAGGTAGTTATCCCGAGGACTGCCCTTATGTCACTCGCGCGCTGAACCCAGCACCGCTCCTATCGCGCGTGCATGCGTAGCAAGATGCGGGCGACACAAAAAAGGTAAAGGCGGCAGGGAGCACGCCCAGTCTCGTACAATTCGCCAGATAGGCGCCCATGTTACCAAGGGTCATACAGATGGTCGGCTAATAGGTATAATCCCCTGCAGATTCATAGCACTCATCGCCGTCCTTCTCGTCCTATTTTTCCTCTTGTTCCACTTCCGCTACTCAATTCCCATTAACCAATATCGTGATTATACGCCGAGCGAGGCGACAATACCTATAAGAACGAAAGATACTGTGCATCAGCCAGGCTATTTCAAGGAACAACCGGAATGGAATTGGGATGTCCCGGAGGATGCAAGCTGGAAGGGACATGCGCGGAAGTCACAAAATAATGGGGTATGGAATACCGGAACGGCGACCTACTTGTGCATCTTGCGGGCTGTGCAACTGTTAACAAATGCCAGTTATAGTTTGAAGAGTTTGGGGGCAAAGAGGATCCCATGCATGTGTGGAGACCCGATGTATGCAAGTCAAGAACGTAATCGAATAACTTAATTGACTGTACCCAGAATCTCCATACCCTAATATGCTACAACTTTGGTTCACAGTCCCTCCATCTTACTCAGCCGCACCAGCTGTCTTGGTAGTGGTGCTGGTAACCGTGGCCGTTGTAACAACTGCACTACTCTGGGTCTTGGTAACCGTCGTGCTCGCCGGCCCACTGGTAATGAGACACGAACAAGCCGAAGAAATGCCCTTGGGACCAAGGCCAAGCGAAATGTTGATACCACCGGGAAGGCCAAGCGAGATGTCGATTTGAGGGGAGCGTTTGGAAACTTCAGACGGGCATGAAGCGTCATAGAACGTGTAAGGAGAGGTGGGATTGAGGTTGGTGTTGTCGGCGCTGGGAGAGGGTCAGCAAATGCAGGGAGAAATAAAACCATGGGGACCATACGCAGTGACATCGAACAGCATGCAATTTGCCTCGCCATAGCCAAACGACTTGCATTTTGTATCTGCTTTGCAGAGCGCACTGCAGGCAGCGTATGTATTCTTTGTTCCGCTCGACTCGAAGTAGTATGCTGCTGTTGTCTTGACGTATCCGGCGATACCGCAGCTTGGAGCACCAGTGGGTGTGCTGTGATAAGTGTTAGAAGACGGTGGATCGGGCTTTCTTTTAAGCTTGGGTGACTTACGGAGACGGGCTGGATACGAGTGTTGAAGATACGAGAGTGGAAGATGGCTGTACGGGAGTGGGGGATGAAGATGGCTTGGGCGTTGAGGAGGAAGATGGTGATGGCTTGGACACTGAGGACGAAGATGGCGGGGGCTTGGGGGTCGAGGATGATGGAGGGGGTGGAGGAGGTGTCGAAGAAGTTGGCTTCGCAGTCGGTGAAGGTGTAGGCGTAGGAGTAGGAGTGGGCTTAACAGTGACGGTAGTCTTCTTGGTGGTAGTGGTGGTAGTAGTGTAGCTGTTGATGACTGTCGCCGTCGCCGTTGCAGATTTTAGAATGTTGCTGCAGAAGAGCAATGCCTCTGACGTGTGTCCTACAAATGCTCCAAGGCCGCAGTCAAACACTGTATTGTGTCAGTGCTACGCTGGTGTGGTATTTTGAAAAAGTGTGGGTCTTGTACCATCTGGATATCCATATTGCCTCCTCTCCAATACAGATGCCTCGATGCTTGCAGCAAGAACTGACGCGCAAACAATGGAAAATCTCATCTTGTTGCTTTACCGTTGGAAATTTTGTAAAGAGAAGAAAAAAGGCACCGGGATGAACGCTGAGTAGTAGTATTTCGACTGCGATTATTCCCTATTTATACCTTCTTCCTCCCATGCCCCGATAGTAAGGAAAGCGGCTGAGCTGTATGCGCATCGTGTATTTCATTTGGAAGTCTTGGAAATATATGAGTACCGATGCTTCGAGAGCTTTTTTTTATTCTGGCGCCGAGAGTATAGTGGGCTAGAACAAGTGCATTACTGCTGCCATAGTTTATTAAACAACGAGGTACCTACCTGGGCGCCTCCCGGCGGTAGATCTCTTTAGACGAACGCATCCCGACCGCCTGTTGCGTTTCGTCCCGCTGTGGCTGAACCGATACAATGAGCAGGTACAAGAAGAGCCAATTACAGAGATGTAGGAAATTAGCGCTAAAATATCGATCATTCCCACATAGTATGCGGCGGTCGTGTCTGCCGTTGTTATAAACATCATCCCTACATATCCTGGTCTCCGGCAAAATCGACGTGCAGGTGCGACTACGACGAAAATAGCAACAATAATCGGTACCCTGCATTTTTCTGAGAACTGCCTGAGATGACTTAGTTGGAGTTTGTACAGGTGCTAGTGCAGAGACCTAGGGCAATCACTGCATGCAAGTGTGCTAAGTTGAATGTACAGCCGCTGCTGTACTAAAGCAGTACATGTTTGGTGTGATGCCTGGGGCCGCTATTCTCTGCGAATGACGAACTGAATACGTTGGACGTTATCGTTGTCGGATAGTAGTTCGCGACTTGTGGGATTTTGTTGGGCCGCCGCTTTCACTGAAAAGCTGATACCGAGTTCGTCGCCGATTTCCTTCCACATCTTCTTGAAGCTTTCTGGATCGTGCATAAACATCACACCACAACCAATGGGGCCTTTTTTCTCATAAGCTTCCGTAGCTCCAATCTGACAGCCTACTATCATCGAGCCAGACTGAGGGCGCAGCAAGGCAGCAACAAGTGTGCAAACCTCGACCTGTTTTTCGTAGCCCCATAGATGGAAGATATTTCCAGCGAAGACCATGTCCATCTGACCCTTGAGTTCCACCAAGGATGATTTTGAATCGAAGATGTCTGCACTGAGAACTGTGGTCTTGAGCGTGTCACGATCTCGGAAAAGTTCGTATCCAAGATCGATAAGTTTGTATCCGAGATCGATATACTCTGGATGAAAATCAGACCCATAGATCTGTTCTGATGGTGCTCCACCATCTTCTAGAAGACGAATAATCTCATCAAAACAACAAGCCATATCCAGTAGCTTCTGGCCTTTGCGGAGGCGTTCAATGATTTCGTTGTATTCTTCACCAAGACCATCATAACTAGGCTCTCCGTTCTGTGCTAGGCTCGCTGTATCATCATTATTAACGGTGTTATAATCATGGTTATACGAGACGGTTTCGAGTAGAGGATCTTTGTTGGAGTCTAACGCCTGGTTTGTGACATTTACGTTAAGGGTCGGATTCGCTAATCTGGAGTTTTCGACTTCGTCTATAGTTGTCAGATGCAAACTTCAGGAGTATTGGCATAGCTTACCCGCTAGTATAATGCGCCGTTCATCCACACTCCACACATCTCCATTTGTAAAGATATAGCCATCATGTGGTGGTTTTCTTGTTCCGTGGCGGTAATTAAACTCCTTCTTTTGGCGCCGAACCCTCTCTCTTTTCTCTTCAACCGATAAGGGAAGTGGCGGTCGACCCCGGGCCATAGCTACCACATAATAGTAAAGTATAGCTAAACTAGATTTTTAACAATGTATTGATTGGATTTGGCTGAGTTACATTCGGTGTTTGTTGTGACTATCGACGAGCCCTTGCTTCGGAGATGACGACGCTTGCGCCTCTCTTGTCAGGCCGAAGAAGGCCCTACACCGCTGCAGAGTTTCTATCGTTAATCTACCGCATCAGCCAGTGAACCATTCCATACAAATTTAAACCTCTCATCTCAGAACTAAGCTCCATTTGTCATGTGTCGCAGTTTACCCATCAACTCCCACATTCAACGCCTTTCGTATACAACCACTGGGTATCTGTCCTCACTCAGCCCCCCTACGCAGACCTATGCAAATAATCCGATTCTTAACCTAGACCGGGCAAGACTGTGACAAAACATTAGCCTCATGCTACCAACACCTTACACGTCTATCAAATTAACAAAACAACTTACGCTGCCGCAAGATCCACACGTCTTACCATCACCGCTGATAGTAGCGTTGCACTTGGGGCAACTGTTGTGGTTGAAGTTGACAAGGACTGTGGTAGACTGCATATTTGCGGAGAAAAGTTATTGGTAGATGGGTAGTAATTTTGCGACAAGTGATGTGGATGGTATGTTGATGTTTGACAGGTGAGTGCTTTGGAGGGGCAAAGTGGGGTTGATATACGGAGCTTGCGCAGGGCAGGCAGCTACGGCCAACTTGAGACGCTAGTCCATGGACAGTCAGATGACTAGTACGGCGGTAAAGGCGTCGAGGCTCGCTATTGGAGGTGGGTGGAAGCGTGGGGGAGCTGGTCCACATGTATCGTCGCGTGTGCGGGGCAAGCAGGGAGATGGTGTGAGACGCGGGTCACGAAGGTAAGAGACGGTGTAAGAAAACTGCCTGACGAAAGCGAGACCAAGGACGAGGTTTGGTAGGAGTTCCATTACCTATAGCCTATTTGACATGGCAAATGATTTGCCCGTTAATAACAGCAAACCAGCCATCTTCCTTCTTCTCCATCTCTCTCCACGTCGCAGCGATCTCTTCCAGATCCTGCTCCGTCGCGTATCCGCTATCCAAGGCCTTCTGCTTGTAATCGCTCTTGACCGTCCTCTCAGCCCAGAGCCCACACCAAAACTCCCTCTCTTCTGGCGTACTGAACGTCCAGGCCGCGACACTAGCCTCGATATCGCTTCTTGGGAACCCAGCTTCGAGAGCTACTGCATGCAACCGCTTTCCAATATTTGGATGTGCCTTCAGCCCGAGCGCAATCTTGATGTATACATCCTTCCACTTCTGCATGACCGGGTGATCCGGATACCAGTCCATTGCACTGTAGGTGCAGTCTCGGATTGCAAGAAGGCCACCAGGTTTAGCTAGACGCTTCATCACTTTCATGGCTCCCAGTGGGTCTTGTAGATGCTGCAGCACTTGATGCGCATGTACGATATCAAAGCCGGCCTCTTCCACGCCATCGAGCTTGTTCCATTCGAATATATCGCCGACTTCGAATCGCACGTTCTTGACGCCCTTTTCCTCTGCGTGTTTTCGCGCCTTCTCGATTACTTCAGTGGAAGGATCGATTGCGTAGACGAAACCTCGTGGGACGCGCGCGGCGAGATCAACACTGATGGTACCGGGACCACAGCCAACGTCGAGAATCTTTAGCGAAGAATTGCTGAGGTATGGTAGGAGGTGAGGACATGAGTTCTCGACAGTGCGCCAGCTGTGGGAGCGGAGGACCGAGGCATGGTGACCGTGCAGATAATTTCCAGACATTTGCTGGCACGAATTTATCGCGTATGAATCTATGTGTTGAGTGTTCTAGTTGTAGACGCAGTCAATTGAACATCGGAAATCGAAAAGCGCGAATGTATACAGTCAAAGCTATTTTTATGGCAGAGTTAGTCGCGGGATTAGTTGGAAATAAATGTTGCCTGCGACTAAAAGACCTCGGAGTGAACTGCTCCGAAGTCGCTGTCGCATCGTGGAGATGATAGTGTTTATCCGAGCGTTGGACAGTTGAGGGGAAAGACGAAGCAGGGCCGTACCAAACGTCCGAGCATCGGCCTTGATGCTGATTCTTAGTCATCACCATCAGTGGTCTCAACAGTCTGTGTGCAATGCAATGGCCATGACATAGATGAGCACACAAGCTATCTTGAACAGTAAACACGAGTTTCACACTTAAAATGACCATCAATGTTGTTTTCGTGCTAGAGACACATTGACACGTGCTTACATTCTATCATCGGAGCTCGACTTAGCACGTGACAGGAACTCGGCTGTAAATACTCTATATTTTTTACATCAACACAGCTTTGTGAAGTCGTAATGATTTTAAAGCCCCACCAGATCTGGCTGAAGTGAATAAAGCTTCAGGGCGGGCGTTCTACTCCGATACATTCCAAACACCAACCTCCGTCTTACCACCACGCTTCCCCCACCGCACATACATAGTGAACCACTCTGTTGAGCGGTGAATCCCGTCACTATTAGTCAATTACAGACATGCGCCTTCCTCTTACCAGATCACTGGCGGCCTTCCAACCTCGGCGATGTCCGCACCCCTCCGGCTCAATCGTACCATAAGTATCTTATTTACGCCGCACTAGTCCCAGAACAGACAATGGTCGTCAACTCCGGTCTTCCATCGCTCCATTTCACGATGCCTTTCTCAGCTTCATCTGCATCTAACCACCTACTCGTAATCCACGTGCAT
Organism: Pyrenophora seminiperda CCB06; assembly: GCA_000465215.2. Classification (NCBI taxonomy): domain Eukaryota; kingdom Fungi; phylum Ascomycota; class Dothideomycetes; order Pleosporales; family Pleosporaceae; genus Pyrenophora; species Pyrenophora seminiperda. Next base: position 744,678 of record KE747829.1, read on the forward strand.
TAATGTAACCTATCCATCTTCAGCTTAACCGACTTCACAACCTGTTTTTGCAATCTCACCGCCCGGTAACAGTCTATTGCATGTCTGCCTTTTAGAGTAAGTTTGTGGGAAGAGCGTGGATTGTAGAGGCTTTGCATTGTCCTTTTTGGGGCTGATGTTGTTTTTATTGTCGGGCGTTGGGTGGAGCGGAGCGGGGCTTGCATTTGCATTTGCATTTGCATGGCGGCGTGCTGCGGGCAGGGTACGTACCGCGTTGGTCGGTGAGTATAGGCTTTGGATAGTACATGTGTATATGTGAGATGATGTATTGTACAGCTTCTTCGCCAATGGAATAAGAAAACCCCCCATGTACTTCGGACTCAAGGTGGAATCGCAGCTTCGGTTCGTCCCATGTATGACCATACAACATGCGACCGCAACGCCAACTACCGCCTGCTTGACCTCATATCAAAAACATCAACCTCCCTCTCATACCCCCCACCTAAACTCCTTCGTCTCCTCCCCGAAGCCACACTAGCACTTCTACGACTACGACTACCCCTTACAGACCCGTGCCTACTAATGCCGCTATCCCGCCTATTGTCCGGCTTCTCGATGACCTCGACTATATCCTCTTCATGTTTGAGCTCACGGACGTCGTGGTCATCAGAAAGGTGTTTGATGAGCGCCTTGACATCACCACAAATGGTATCAGACTCTGCATACTTTGAGCAAATGACGCAGCAGTATTGACCGTCAGGTCCGTCGCGGTGACACTTGACGACAAAGCGATTTTGGACTTGGAAAGTACGTTCGGTGTCGCCCGCCCATTTGCATATCTCCCATGCTTTACCCGGTGAGAGGTGCAGTGCGCCTCTGCAATGCGGACAGTATGGGTCGCGCTCGGATAGAATATTTGTGGATAGGGGTTGTGTTGGAGAACGCTGCAGGTCGTAGGCATATGCGCAGTATAAGTTGTTGGCTGCTGACTCTGTGACATAGGAGCTTGACCCCGTCATTGAGGTGTTTTCGGTGTTAGTATGCTGAGGCTGAAGGTTGCTTCGCCATTCTAGAACGGTAGTATTGACGGGGCTGCTACTTCTTGTGTGGTTGGCCCGGAATGGTACGTCCTGGTATTTCATCAGTGCTGTAGACGTTGAGCTACCTGCGCCACTGGGAGCATTTAACAAGGTACGGGGCGGCACTAGAGACTGTGCACGAGATCGCACGCGGGATGTGGCGCGGGATGTGGCGCGGGATGGCGCATACGAAGAATGGTGCGACGGTGCATGACTTGGTACATGGGATGGCGCATGTGACGGGCTTGAGCGCGCCATGGAAGAGTGGAGTGACCGCGGGGTAGGTGGCCGTTCATCTAGTAGATGTTCTTGGTATGTGGCCAAGATCTCAATCGCTGTTGCAGCAGCTACTCTAGATGCCGCATTTAGATTGGCCAGTTGATGTGCAACAGAATCATCTGATGTGGGTCCGTAGAGGAAGGTAGTCACTAGAACACTTTGAAGAGTAATGATCTGTGACTGCAGGGCCGCATGCACAGTAACTGTCGTGTATCGTTAGCAGAGGAATTAGATAAGAATCTATGTTGGAGAAGTGTTGATACCAGCACAGTGATGCGGAGTACAACTGAGAGCCGGGTTTGCGCAAGTGTGTGGAAGAAGAGTGCATACCATCGCCCATGGCAAATTCAGCACCTAGTGCCTGGTATCCAATATCAAATTGCCTTGTTACTGCCGCCTTATCCGTGACAAAAGCTTCATCGCTGCCCAGTCGTTCATCGTTCACATACTCAATCCTCCTCGAGACAGGATATCCTTTGGCCCGCAGGTTCTGCTCATATTCCCTCTGCTCTTTGGTCGTCAAAGTACGATATAAGTCTCTTGTGGCATCGAAAACATCCAAGAGAGTGTACACGAGCGCTTGCACAACATTTGCAGGATCTGCTGAAGGATTCTGCGGGCATTAGCACAACCATATTGACTCGTTCCAGAACAGAACTGAATGCTTACAACGACACCCATCTTCGATCGTGATGTCAAGTTTTGTGGTACCGCTTCCCAGATATAGGATAGAAATGACTCGCAAGGAGAGAGGAACGAGCTAGTTAGCATAAAAGAATGAAGCTATGGAGCCCTACACTAGGCACCGAGCCTGAGTAGCACCGCCCCACGCTCACCCGCAGACTCTTCGTAAGCGCCTAAATGAAGGCTCCTCCCACACGAGCCCTACTCTCGTGAATCGCCTCATGCTTGTACAGCTGGCAGGGCGCGATTGGTGCCCCTGGGTTTTTTGATTGGAGTACTGACGGTTACAGGCCGCGCCAGGAACGCGCCCGCATGAAGCTTGACGTCATTTTCAGGCGTAGCGTCGTCGGGACGAATTGTGGGTATTGGTTGCATACAGCCCGCACAGCGGATGTGTTGTATTACTCCTCTGGGCGAGGCGGATATGTTTAACGTACCGCATTCGGGTACCACGGATTATTTGATACCCAAAGGGTCCACATACGCTAGTGGGTGTCATCCATGAATCTAGATGACAGGTTTCCCCCAGCCTCCTGCATCGTGGTGGAAGCGGTCAGGCAGTGATTATCTAAAGTGGCTGTACTGTGCATGTCACACCGTCGCCTCATTAGAATGAAGATCGGGCCGCGAATGCGGTGTCGAAACCTCGGCACCACGTCATCGTAGCTCAAATGTCGCAGAAGCAACATCCATGGAAGGTGCTGCTCGGGTAGTAGAGCTCCGTCGATCGAAGGGATGTCGTTTTGCGGGCCATCGTGTCATCTTTGGTGGGAGTGAATGGGTGGCTGGCTGGAGATCGCAGGTTCTCGGCCCTGGCTAGCGTGATACTAGTACCACCTCGTCGTCCACGAGGGCACAAGCTTCAACACACAACATTAGTTGTGCCTAAAGAAATGACGACGATAGCAAAAGCACAGCGTAGCGGAGTTCGGGGTATGCATTACAGTAACGTCCAAGTCTTGAAACCTCGTGTTCCCGGATACAGGCAATTGATACCTCGTCTGGGTGCATACATACAGCGAGATGACAACCTGTTCTTCGCCTACTCCGTATAGTGTCTGTTGATATCTACACACTTGTCGTATGCTACGTTGTCATTTACAAGGATCATCGTGATACAACACCTTCTCCGCACACCGCGTATAGTTGAGCCGGCCCCGCACCGGTTCGTATAGCCCGGGTACCCTTGGTACGTTGTACTTCTTCGTCTTGTTTAGCAGTTGAAGCCTGGACGATTTCCAACAAGAGCTCAGACCACGCCTCCAGTCGGATGTCGCTCCGAAACGTAGTCCTATTCACCGATCTCCTCGACTTCATCACTTGGCGTCTTCCTATCTTCCAAGCTCTTCTCCTTGATGAACCAGGCGAAAACTGCACTACCTGTCGCTAGCACAATCCCCACACAGATTGCCGCCCTCGTAGCTTTCCCATAACACTCTCTTACGATGCTCTTCAGTGCCGGGTCAAGTCCTCTGTAGTAATGCAAGCTGGCCCTGACACGTTCGGCAATTTCCGTTGCATTCTTGTCGCCCCCAAGTGCCATTTGCAGAGACTTGCGAAGTGTTTGGTTGAAAGCAGTTGCGCACATCGAGAGGCCAAAGACAGAGCCGAGGGACCGGAAAAGGTAAGAGCAAGCTGTTGCAATTGCTTGGTCGGCGTATGGGGCGTTTGCGATGAGTCCAATGAGTGTGGTTGTCACGCCTATGGCATTGCAGAAGGTACAGATGACAGTTCCTACCACCATGACAGGTATGCTTCGTGTTATCCTCCCTGCAAAAAGGAGAGTGAGTAAGAGTCCAACAACCAGATTGGCATACGCGATGACAGTGATCCAGTAGTATTTCCCCGTCCGCTTCATGTAGAAGCCACCAAATAGTGAGCCGCTAACGCCTGCGAGGATGGAGGGTACAAGGAGAGCCCCAGCTTGGGATGCGCCATAATCGCCGATAACTTGCCAGTAAAGTGGTAAGAAAAACCCGATTGAGATCCAACCTCCAAAAGAGAAGAAATTGCAGAGGAAGCATGCGAAGAGTGTTTTGTTCAGGATAATCCGCCCGGGTGCAAAAGGGTTGCTCGCAACGTATTTCTCTACAAGTACGAAGACGACGAACAACGGTGTGGTAGCGAGGCCGGCAATAGTGATGGGATTGCTCCACGAGACATTGGAGCCGCGATCGAGGCCTGTGAGGAGTCCAAAGACAGCGAATACAAGGATAATGGCGCCCAAGAAGTCAACCTTCATCATCTTCTCTTTCCAGTGCGAGTGCTCCTGCTTCGGTAGGTTCAGTGTCAATGCTACAGCAGTGAATGCCAAAGCACACATTGGACCTTGAGCAAGGAATGACCATCTCCATCCTATGGAGTCTGCAAGAAAGCCACCTAGTGGAGCCCCACAAGAAGCACCCACAGCATACAGCAGGTTGACATATCCCTGCCACTGTCCTCTCTCCCTCAACCCCACTATGTCACTTAGCAAGATGCTGGTAACCACATTCATGCCTCCACCGCCTATTCCTGCAAACGCTCGCGCAGCGATCAACTCGCTTATGTTTCTTGCCAACCCACACCCTACCGAGCCGATGCCGAAGATGAGATACGCGGAGAGGAGACATTGTTTCCTCCCAAAGATGTCCGAGAGCTTTCCGTAGAGGGGTTGGAACGCCGACAACGTAAGGAAGTAGCCTGTTGCTATCCATGACGTGGACGAGAGGGCGTGTAGGTCCGTTCCGATTGCGCCATAGGTGGTTACCACAAGAGTTTGGTCGGCCGATGATAGAAAGACCTGGAGACCATCGTTAGATCTTGCTGTGCAAAATAGGTAGGATGTTTGAAATCTTAGGACAGCTTACTCCGATTGCTATTGCGGGGAATATGTACTTCATCCGTTTCTTGAGCTCGGGCATGCCTTGGTATTTGAACGTATCCTCATCACGGCTGACCTGTCGCTCGACATCTCTTCCATCTTCGGCATTCGCAATCTCGTTCCTAGGGAAGATGCCATTTCCTGTAGCAATTATCTGCACGTCGTCATGTGAGGGTTTGCGTAGGAGAGGCGATGTCTCGCTGGGAGATTGGTCCTGGCCCAACAAGATGTTCGGCGTCATAGCTAGCGGGGAATGACACGGTCATGCAACATCAAGATCACACAACGTCAATATATAGGGACGAATAACGGTACTGAAGTGTACCTGGTAGCTTCAGAACGCCTCTATATTAGGCCTCCGACTAACCTAAACTAAAAGGTTCACACAGCAACTGTTATCATGATTGGTTGAACCGTGTTATTCGCGTACTTATGTGGAGCCAGGTTGCGATAGGCAGGTGAGCATTGAACCTTGCACAAAATCGCGTTTTGGACGCCTCAACAGGCCTCCATTATGAACTTTGTGCAGCATGCATTGATGTGGTATTCCGTATTGTACTAGTGCTTTATGTATCTGGCAAACCGCCCGACACGTGAAGATGCACTGGAGTACTATATAAACCCAATCCTTAACGAAACAGACAACAATCCAGACAGCGCTACAAACTCGCATAGGTATCACTAGGCAGGCTGATATCTCCTCAGCTATAACGGCGTTAGCACAGGTTCCGTTTAGGATGTTTAGGATGAGGCAACTTACATCCAGACTGAGATATTTGCTCGTCATTTGGCCCTGGTCCCGCATTACACCAACCAACGTCTCACTCTCCTGGAAGAAGCCTGCCTTGAGAGAAATGACAATAAACTGCATACCTGGACTAGCATGCTCACGTACATACTTTGCAACACGGCCAACATTAACGTTATCCAATGCCGCATCGACTTCGTCTAGCACGAAGAAAGGAGAGGGCTGATAGCTGTGGATTGCGAAGAGCAGAGCCAACGCAGCAATCGTCTTCTCACCACCAGACAGATGTTCCATGTCACGGAACCGTTTGAGCGGTGGCATCGCGTGGTACTTAAGACCAGCGAGATAGGGCTCTGTGCTGTCCTCCATATCAAGATACGCCTGACCACCCAATGGGAACTCGGGCGACTTTGTCAGGTCCTTGTATGTACCGCCGATATTTTCGGAAATATGGTTGAATGCTTTCATAAAGAGATCATAACGTCTGGTCTTGACTTCCTCGAACGCCTTCTTTGCTGCTGCCGCACGCTTCTTGGTCTCGGCGAATGCTTCATCGATAGCTCTCAGACGCGTTTCTGTTGCGGCAAGACGTTCAGCAGCGCGCATGTTTGGTGTTGCTTTGTTAATGTCGGTCTCAAGGTTGGTGATGATATCGGTCAATTTAGATTCGGCAGCTTTGAGGAGGGTTCCAGCTTGTGACCGAACGCGCTCATCATTATCATCCTCCTGGGAGACATTAGTGGACTTCAGCACAGTAATAGATGGGGCATACATACGTTCTCGAGAATTTCCACAATCTCTGTCTTCAATTCGTCGTCTAACTCTTCAAAGTCAACCTCAATTCCGTAGTCGTCAACCTCTACAGCTTGAATCTGGGTCGAATCGGGGTCATCATCAACATCCATGGCATCTACATCTGTTCGTGACATGTCGGTCATTGGCAAGGAAGTCAGTGGCCGCGAGTCTTCCGTAAGGGGTATCTTGATCTCGTTCACCCGGCACTCCTTGAGCACATTGTACCGGTTCGTCGCACTTGACTTGATCTTGGCCTCTTCTTCGTCAACTTCCTTGAGCACATTCTTGACCTTCTCGTTTCGATGATCTAGAGTGCGTCGTGCTTCTTTCACCGCTGCGACTCGTTCAGCGAGTTTCTGCTCCAGATCCTTTCGTTTTTCTTGCAGCGTCTCAAGCTCAGCCTGGAGGACATCCCGGGCGCTTTGTAGCGCTTCTTGCTTGGTTTGCAGTTCGCTAATGTCGTCTGCCTTCCGCTTGATCTCTTCTTCTGCCTGTTTGAGACGCTCCTCAACACCTCGGTGCGATGAGTCGAGCTGCTTCATCAAATACTGGAGTCTACTGCGCTGTTTGCTGAATTCAAGGCGCTTCTCGGCTGCCTCCTGCTGGACGGTACCTTGTTGAGCTTCGTAGTTACGGATAGACTCGTAGCCCAGCCGTTGGCAGAAGGCGGAGAAGACTTGATCATTGACCTGGTTGACTCTGTCTTGGTAGCTCTTGAGTTCATCTTCGCGATCTTGTAATCGCTGCGCTTGCTTCTCGTAGTTGGGCCGAACTCCCCTTAGCTCGCTCTTGTGATGTGCCAGTTCCTTTTTGACGCTCTCAATGTTGCGACCAAGCGCCCTGGATTCATCTTTGGTGCGGGCGATTTGCTCCTGAAGATCCAAAAGCTCAACTTCTAGAGATTGCTCTTGGGTGTACTGACGATCCTGCTTGGGAAGTGCGCGAAGCTCCTCTTCGTATCTGTTCTTCTTGTCGAGCAATGTCTGGTAGGAGCGTTCATCCCATTGTTGCTCGCCCGAATCATCATCCCGGTCCAGCTCACCACCCGTCTGTGTACCCCCCTTGCCGATAACACGACCGTCTAGAGTGACTGCCTTGACCTCGATTCGCCTCACGTATCGCAGTTCCTTAGCCAGCTTTTCTGTATTGCAAATCATGGTATTGCCGCACGCAGCGGTCATTGCACGTTCATGCTTGGGTTCGTAGTTGATGCAATCAATGGCGAGACGCATGCCCTCATGCATGCCCTTGAGTTGCGGATCCACGGCTTGAATCTGAATAGAGTCGAGCGGGTTAAAAGACATAACACCAATGCGCTCTGCTTTGAGGTAGTCGATGCATGATTTGGCGGTAGCTTCTGTGTCGACGATGACGGTATCCATCTGATGTCCAAGCACTCGGCCTATGGCCTTGCGGTACTTTTGCATTTTAGGCGTTATTAGATCCTTGTACCTACCGTGAACCTTTTCCGATCCAAAACGAGTCTTGAGGCGATCAATGGTTCTGCGAGCTTCTTGTTGCTTTCCTGACTCGCGACGACTGCCTTCGACAATGCTAAGCTGCTTCAGAACTTCTTGCAATAACTGGTTCTTCTCGTAGTATTGCATTTCGATTTGCTTGCGGTCAGCTCGTAGTCTATCGAGTTCCTGTTGTTTAGCGGCTCTCGCACTTTCGAGTTCTTTGATTTGGGTCTTTGCAGCCTGCTGGCGCTCTTCGATCTGGCTGATGGACGCGTTCAGCTTCTCAACCTCCTTCTCATGGCTTTCGACACTCTGTTGCAGATTCTTGACATGGTCCCTGTCCGTTTCCACTTCCCGTTTGAGTTTGTCTATTTGCATCTGGTCTCCGTGAGTTTGCTTAGTGACCTGACTGCGCAGACGGCCGTATTCCTGGAGGTCTTGCTCCGATAGCTCGCGGCCTTGTCTCTGTGCAGCCGCTTTGAAGTCATCTTCCCACTTCTTTTCGGCCTTTTGCACCAAATCGAGGTCCTTTTGGCACTTCTCCACGGCCCTTCTCTCGTTGTCGCGCTTCTTCCGGAGCTCCTCCAGTCTGCTCTCGTATTTTCGACGAGTCTCGTTGGAGAGGCGTATTTTCTCTTCGATTGGCGCAAGCTCGTTGGACGCATCCTCTATCTCCTTCTCCTTGGCTTTGGTGTTGCCGTCGGTCTTGGTGAGCTGGCGCCTAATCTTGGCCTCGGCTTGCCTTTCCGCTTCATGCCGCTGGTGGTACTTTTCGACGCTGCGCTTGTGCTCCTTGAGCTCTTCTTGGTGACTGGCAATCTTGTTGCGTGCCTTTTCCATTACCTGTTGGTACAGGTAGAGCTTCCACAGGTTCTTGTTGACGACGGCTTCGTCCCGCTCAGCAAGCTTTTTTTCATATTCGTCGGCCTCAGCCTTTTGGTCCTGGTACGTCTTGAGCTCTCCGTTGATACCGCGACGCTCGTGGAGGTGCTTGGCATTGTCCTCGGTGGCAGCCTCCGATTCCTCTTTGAGGCGATCGTATTCAGCCTTTTGCTCCAAACTGCCGGAGATGCGCTCGACCTGTAAGGTGAGCATTTCCGGCTCGGTTGTAGCAAGCTTCTCAACGTCGCCCTGGAAGACGAGGAAATTTCGGGCTTTGACCAGAATGCTGTGCTCTTCAAGTGCCTCGCCGTACTGTTTCTGAGTAACGACGCGGTTGTTTATACGATACTCGCTCGACCCGGAGCTGGTGATGGCTCGCTGCCACTCATGCTCCTGCTCTGCGTCGTCCTCGAAGACTGCCTTGACCCATGCGTTCTGAGGATCGTTGGGGGTGCCGCTAGGCTGGGACTCGCCGTTCGCCCCTGCGCCGCCATCCGCCTCACCGTCGGCTTCGGTGACAGTGCCATCAGCATTGACTCTCGCTTCCTGGATGATCCTGCCCCGGTAGACCATGTCCTTCAACTTCTCGGATCGCAGCTGAGACGACCGGACTCCCAGCACAAAGGAGATGGCGTCCATGCTGTTCGACTTGCCCGAGCCATTGGGTCCGATGATGGAGGTGAAGTAAGAGTCGCCGAAGAGAAGTGTGTGGCGCCCTCGGTAGGACTTGAAGTCTGCGCCAGTCAGTGAATGTGTGCAATTGCGCGTAGAGAAGCCATACTGTAAATCTCCAGCCGCACGAGCTTTCCCATGGCTGCGATTGGATTACGCGACACCTAAAATGGCGACTGCGCTGTGAAGGGAGGGAGGGGGTTGCGCAGGGAAGCTTGTGGCTTGTGGTCACGGTGAAGCGCGTTCGCGTCGCTAGGCGGAGAGGACGCCCGCCGTAGCTAGTGGCACGCTGGCAGCCGTGTGCACGCCGCCGCCCAGACGCCATGACGAAAGCCTCACATATGTACATACACAGCACGAGCACGCTGGGAATGTGATGCTCTGCTTGCATCCAGCCGTCAATACAAATAACACACTCCCAAATACACCGGACCGACGCCTTAATTAGCGCGTTCTACTACTACTATACACACAGCAGTAGTCTCGTCCTCGTGACACTGCCCAGCTTTATCCATCTACTTCGTACTGGGGCCACCGATGACGTGGTGAAGCCAATCACCACCGTGCATCCAACAGCGTGCTTTCACCCTCGATTTCTGGAGACACTTGCTGCTGCTACACCTTCCACAAGCCTGCACATCATCTGTCTCCCCCGGCTTGTCATGAGAGCGTAGAGTCTGACTGGAATCTACCCCACCTGCCCGCTGCCACCGTACGCACTTTCCCTTTATTCTGCTGCTCCCCCCGACATGGCCAAGACCACCATGGACGGTGAGCCAGTACTGCGACACGCACCAGCTAACAGCCATGACAGCTCCGACTTCTCCCCCGCGCCTGAAGCGACTCCTCCACCGCCGCACACGGTCCAGTCTCGAGAGCGTACAGGAAGAAGCGCTGGCCATGTCCTCTTTTGAGGATGCTGGCCCTGTGCCCAAGTCCAGGTCGGAACCAGAGCTGGGCGTCTCTGGGCTCTCTGCGCGCCCACTGCCTGGCAGCTCAACGCATGCCGGCGCCGCCCTGCTGGATGATGCGGCCGCCTCGTCCACGGACGGACAGCCACCGCTCACGACGCCAGGCCTCTCGCGCTCCGCCTCCTTCTCCAACAGCTCCTACCAGGATGAGTCCGACTTCGAAGATGCCGCCTTCTTCCCGCCTGTCGAGAAGCTCACCATGTTCGACTTTGTCGAGAACCTCGCCCTCTCGCAGCGCATCGAGAAGATTCAAAACTCCATCGCCACGCAGACGGAGAAGATCAGGAATCAGGCAAAGAACCGCGGCATAACCAGGGACCGTGTGGTCGAGGAGTGGCGCCGCAGAGTGCCCACCGAGGCAGAGCAGCTCGACAAGTACAAGAAGCGCATGCGCCACTCGGTAGACCGTCTGAACCGGCGCTGGAAGGAATCTCTTACAGTGACAGCACGTGAAAAGGCCTCCTTCATCGCCGCCGTCATGAACATCTTTGTCTCGGGTTACTTGGTCGGCTGCCATCCAGACTGGTTCCCCCATTGGTATACTGCCCAGCTGCTCTACTTCATGCCCATCCGCTTCATCACCTACCACAAGAAGGGCTACCACTACTTCTTGGCCGATCTGTGCTACTTTGTCAATATCCTCATGGTCATGAGCATATATGTCTTTCCCCAATCCAAGCGCCTGTTCATCGCGACATACTGCCTCTGTATGGGAAACAACGCCATCGCCATCGTCATGTGGCGCAACTCGCTCGTCTTCCACAGCATGGACAAGGTCGTCAGGTAACCTTCCCACATCCACACATCCAACCACATACTGACCTGTCTAGTTTGTTCATCCACATGATGCCCTGCGTAACCCTGCACTGCCTCGTCCACTTGCTGTCCCCAGAATACCAACAAGAACACTATCCCGCCATCTACAATATCCGTCATTCCGACCCCACTTCTCCTCACCACTATAGCCTTCCGCAGATGATGATGTGGGCCACTTTCCCGTATGCCTTTTGGCAGCTGAGCTATCACTTCCTCATTACTGTGCGTCGTCGTGAGCAGATCGCCGCCGGTCGACCCACCAGCTTCACTTGGCTGCGAAAGTCTTACGCCAAAACTTGGATCGGTAAAATCGTCCTCGCGCTTCCTGATTTCCTACAAGAGCCCGCCTTCATGTTCATCCAGTATAGCTACGCTGTCCTTACCATGCTGCCCTGCCCGGTTTGGTTCTGGTACCGCTGGCCTAGCGGTCTGTTCCTTACTATCGTCTTCATCTGGAGTGTTTACAACGGTGCTACTTACTACATCGACGTTTTCGGCAACCGCTTCCAAAAGGAATTGGAGCAACTGAAGAGGGACATGGCAAAGTGGCAGGCCTCACCTGAAGGTGCTTTCACGCCCTTCACGCCAATGGCTGATGGGGCCGATGGAGCAGAGAAGCAACTGGGTTACATCCCCCCGCTTGAAGGCAGCACCAGTGTCAAGCCAGTGGACAATACTACAAGAGAGAGAAAGTAGCGCGCTGACATTGCTTCCTTTTGCATTACACGTTAGCGATCTAGCGACGGTAGCCCCTGGTCACATGCTATCTATTCCGTTTCAACAGGGCTAATCTGGGCGTTGTTCTGCGTATTGCGCCTTCTTTTTGCATCACTTTGCTGCGTTCATGGGTTGCATTCACATTGACTTTTCTCATTGTCTAGACCGTTGGTTAAATATACCCATTTCCTTCGCTACGTCTATGTCATTGTCGTTTCTAGTGTACTTTCAACATTCAATCTTCATCATCTTTCAAGATACTCTTGTACTCTTTGTGACCATTGCATCGTGCTATCACACCGAGCTGACCATTTCCTTGGCCCTTTTTGCTGCTCAGTTGATATGGAAGTAAATCATACTCTTCACGAGCCAGGGGGGATCCTCACTCTTTGATATCACCTTGAACGGCATGACTCCCTTGGGATCCACCTCCCGAATCAATTTCTGGCCCACATTCCTGCCTGCAGGATACCGGTATAGTTCATTAGGCGCACTTTTAAATGCCTCCCATGTCTCTTGGAGACGCCATTTAGAGTCGGCTGGTGGGCGTCGTAGACCGAAAAAGTCTTGGTCTTCGTAACAGTCTGCTAGTAGTCTTTGAAACTGGTCGCTTCGTAACTGGATGTTCCTTGCATACAGGAGGGACCGCTTACGCCCAGCGAATATCCTATCGACAGATGCGGAGACGGCTGGGTCGGGTGGCACGTATACCAAGACTGGGTAGGGGGTGGGGGTGATTGCCGGGGGTGCAGATTGAGATCGAGGTCGGGGCTGCGGAGGAGCTTTGTAGGCTCCTGGGTGCTGTTGTTGTTGCTGCTCCTGCGTGACTGCAGGCGCTTCGGTAGTCTCCTCCTCGGAGAGCGTTTCTGGGGTATCGGTCGCGTCTTCCACATATGCCTTATGTGCATGGCTGACGGGACGAGGCATCTCGGGGGTGGAAGAGGAGGATGCTTGTATGGATGGCCTACTGTGATATACTGCCTATATCTAAAAGCCCCATGCTGACATCGCTACAAATTATATACAACAGGAAAATTATAATTTTCTAACATTGTGTTCAGAACCATGGTTTTGGAAAAGTGCGCACGCAGTGTTGGGGACAAACCATGGATCTCATTCGATTTTTCTACGTTTCGTCCTACCGCGTAACTACCATGATAAATATGTACGCTCATGGACATGTGAAAACGGTTTAGTTTAGGGTGAGGTTACTTTCGCAAGTGTAGTCGTAACAAATTCTTGGTTTGGGGGGTGATGTTAGGAGAGAAATTCTACACGAAAAAGACGTAGTCATTCACCTTTTTTTTGATCATGCTTCAACGTCCTATTCGATGCTCGCCTGTTGATTGAAAAGATTACATTTCATCTTATATACTGATATTATTATCATAGAAATATTTACTATGTGTATCATTAACGTTTCCAACATCATCACCATAATTACCATTACCAACACATCTTCCACCATTAGCAGCACCCCTCCACAATACCTTCATCCCCTACCTTTCCCTCGACCCCGCATCCACCGGAAAAGTCATCTTCACCGGCTCCTCCTGTACGAAATTTTCCTCCCTCCACTGCCTCCTCTCCACCTCACTAACACCAGGCCCGCGATACACACTCCCATACAGTCCGCTCGCCCACTCACTTCCCGGTCCTTCCCTGTTCTTCTTCGTCGCGCGCCTGCGATACCACTTTCCATACGCGAGCAAATAGTACAGCCTAAAGCTCAGAAAGGCAAATCTATCCCGCTCCAGATCTTCAGGGTAACTCGCGCCCAGATCGACGGCAGCAGCGATACCACTCATGACCGCGACTTCATGCGCGTTGATCAGCGTCCATGCAGCTGCGAAGCGTGTGTGTTTGCGCCCTTGTAGCGCCCACATCCAGGGGACTACGAAGAGATAATGCGTCCAAGAGTGGCAGAGCTGGTGCCACCAATCCTTCCTAATAATCTTATCCTTGTCAATCTCATCGATGCTCCACAAATGGCCGTCTCGGGCCTTGTTCAGATAAATCGTTTGGAACACGTGCTTGTCAAAGGGGACCTCGGGCGGGAACTGCGACTGGTAGTTTGTGCAGTCGAAGCACATTTCGAGCTTGGACAGGTCTTGCGGGTACATTTTGATGTAGTACATTGGTTTGAACTTCTTGGCTGCGAAGTCGTTGCGCGATGTTTGCGAGATGGAAGATAGTGTGGACACGGCTTTGGAGGGGTCGTAGAAGTTTTCGTAGTGTTTCTTCATGTAGGCCGTGTCCCAGTGGGTGACAGTGATGTCGTCGGAGAATTTGGCGGAGCCGAGGACTTGTTTTTCGCGGAAAGAGGCTGTGGGTGCGAGGATGCGTTTGGCGGTATCAGCGCTATGAGAATATTAGCTTACGAACAACGGTTTATCCGTCGGGAGCATACTTACAGTACGCAGAGGATCAGCTCGTCGTAGTGCTCTTCCTTTTCTTCAGCATCGGGATCAGCATTGTGATCGTTGTCATAGGGCACGTGGACGCTATTGGGATTGTGCGCATCGGGCATGGGCTTCCGTTTGATCAATCGGACAGTAACACCAGTCTTATCCCGCTTCACCACCCTCGTGATTTCCGTTGAAAGCCTAACCGTCACGCCTCGCTTGAGCAGATCCTGCCTCCAGCGCTCGTAAAACTCGCTAAACTTTGGAAACACGACCATGGGTGGCAAATTGGTAACGACACTGTGCTTGTCCGCCGGGTACCACATGCCGTACGTGGGGCTCGTGCAAAGCCTTTCGAGGATTATACTGGGTACATTTGGCGTTTCGTTGCCTGTGCCGAGGAAAAGCGCTATCATGGGCATGGCGACGGTATTAGTAAATTCCTCGGAAAAGAAAAACATCTTGAAGAGGATCTTGATCGGTATCAATGCGAAGAAGAGCTCGAACCACCGCACTATCTTGAGCATGGTGTTGAACCGCCTAATCTCTTTCTGGTGGCGCGCGAGGAGTTCAGTTGGAAACACATTGGTCCAGAAGATTTCGTCCTTGCCAAAGGATACTTGGAGGTTCACGGGGTCGGCGTGATGGCCCTGTCGTGCAAACATGGTCATGGTGTGGTGGAAGATGTAACTTCCACCTTGGACACCTTGATTGAGCCAATCTGCTCCATGCCGTTCCTTGTCGAGTCCGATAGAAAAGGCTTGACCTCCGCAGTAGTCCACTGCATCGATAAGAGTAACGTCGAATTTGTCGGGATGCTCAGAGAGATGGTGGGCACATGACATTCCTGCACCTCGTAAGTGACTGCGCACATCGGATTGTGTCAACCCATATCGTACCGGCTGCCCCGGCCCCCACAACAAGCACCCTATTCTTCTTCCCGTCTTTGTTGTTGCCGCCCGCCATATTTGTAGTAGGCAGAATTGGGTCAGTGTCGCGGGAGCGTCGCATTAGAAACAAATCTCAGTCAGCACTTTTGCAACATGGTCTGGAGGAGCGAGCTACTGTGGTCCTATATTTGTTTGCAGTCAGCACGATATAGACTTTCAACGAATGCGTCATGAAAGCCAAAAGCGGGTAAGACAGATCTAGGTCGGCTATCGGTCGATCTTACACTAGGCATCGCCAAGCGCTTGTTGCTACCCAAGCGTGCCAAGTAGCTTTCAGGCCGTGACGTCATTGATGTCACCAACACTCCATGACGGCAAAACAAATGTTGGCTCGCCAATGGTTTACACTACGGCGCTCCGCGGTATCAACATTCTGTGTATTATTTGTCTACTTTTCCTAATGGTAAATTTTGGTGTCATATTAAATGTAATCGTCACCGACGTTGTCGCATGATCTCATAACTATATCGTATGCATCCCTCTTAGGGTCCTAGCCGTCCAGTCGTCTACGGCATCAGCTGTCGGGTTACCCATTGTCCCAGCGTGGGAAATAGGATCTGGAGGCGGAAATACCATGGCCGTGTGCGAGTTGCTTAGGTCGAAGAAGTCAAGCCCTAGATCTGTTGTTGCATTGGTGAACCAGTCTTCTCCAAGGTCGGATATCTCGATCAAGTGCTCCATGCCCCAATCATCCACCATGGCTCCCGGGGGCTCTATCGGCAGGGGCTCTTGTTGTGTTTCAATTGGTATTGGTGGTTTCCTGTCCTCGGTAACGCCGGTTATGCTGGCAAATTGTAACGCAATCTGGCTAAGGGTCTTGTATGTGGGCGCCAGCCTCTGCATTCCGCGTACTTGGTCAAGCACCGTACGAACCGTCACTTTGCGCTCAGTATCCTTCGCTGAGTCCGTTTGCTCTCTCGGTCGCGCAAGGAAATCTGCGCATACGATCAACACAGCGTGGAAGACATAGAAAAAGTCCAACCAGGAGTAGCCAATGATGCCAAGATTGATCCCGATCGTAATACATTGGAGACTTCTGTGTACTGATTCTACGCAGTCTTCTGCTAGAAGAAGCGTTGTTTGCCAATCCTCAGTGACTGGAAACGTCTGTTCCTCCAAGTAGGTTATATGGCTCTCGACTTTGTGGACGAGGAAGTCTCGCGTTATGATACAACGCGTATAGTAATAGTATATATGCAGCAACAGTATTGTTGCCCTCTCTTCCTGCGTTGTCGATGCGTAATCGACCGACATATGTGGTGGAATGCTCGCAAAAAAGTTGTCGCACTGGCGAAGTAAAGATGTTGCGACAGCGAGGGTGGGCGAGCGTTCCTCGGCTGAAGTATGGTCAAAGTAGGCGTGTTGCCGGATGGTGTAGGACATGCGGACAAGTTCGAAGCCGAGACTCATGAATGTGGCAGAGACGCCGGTTTCCTTAAGCATCGGTGCTTCAGGAATGTGCATCGACATCTCTCGATCGTCGATTGCTGTTGGGCGCCCGAGGATACTACATAGCGTCTTCTCGAATATGTAAATGGTCCACCAGACCTGACGGCGCATATCGCGTTCGACTGGGTCGAAGTCTAGGTTCGAACTATCGCGATGCATGCCCATGGTGATTGACTGAGATGAAGTGATCAGCACACCAACAATCTGCATGTCGAAACATAACTTACCATGCGCGCAGCAAGACCAATGAGAAGCCATGAGCTACTCTTTTGCCCTATATTATGATGATGCAGGTTGTGGAGAACAAGAGCCTGGACATTGTCCAAGCACGTTGTTGTCAAAAGTTGTCGAAAGTAACCTTTTGCAAAGATTAGGTATTTGAGGCGAAGTTCGTGCGTCTGTTCTGCATCAAGCCCTACAACCTGCTGGCATCCAAAGGCAAAGACCAAGGCCAGTGTTACCAGCCATCCTGGCTGCTTGGACTCTTCCAGGGGCTGTAACTGGCGAGAGTATGTTTCCTCAAGTCGATGGTGAAACACACTTCTATTGAATAGAGGCATGTAGGTGTGGACATGGTCGAAATAGGCAGCGACCAGTGCGTTCGCAATGTGTTTTTCCGGTAAAAAGTCCCCGATGGTTTCGCCATTGGAATTCACCTCTCGGGGTAGTGACTGATCGCTCGAGGACTCTACCTGTGACCTGGATCTCTTGCGACTTCTACCAGTTGGAATTGGAAGCCAGTTAGCTCTGGGTAGGGCGTAGTCTTCTTCAGATGGGTTTGTGCTGCTGCGATTCATGGATGCGGCAGATGCATGCAGGGGCATACCAGGAAAGTCTGTACCAGATGCTGCTTTCCATCGGGCTGCTAGTGCTCGTATTGTTGTTGCGAGACGGAAACTACTGGAGGGACCGAAGTAATGCGAGGAGCCTTGGGTGTGGGTGGAACGAACGTCGGCTGATGGTCGTCGTGCTGCAGTAGCAGGATTGGGGTGATGATGCTTGGGTGTGGTAGACGCGACAGAGGTGGTTTGAGTAGACTGTGACTGGATAGGAGTTACAGCCATGCGTGCGCGGGGGAGGTTTGGCGAAGGCTCCTGTCGCTGCCCACCCGGCGTCGGCGCTTCTCGCTCGGTTTTGCTGAAGATGTCGGCTGGGGTGAAGTCGTCGCTGGCAGGCATGGATATATTCCTTGCGGCCGCCAGCTTGAACAACGTCTCCGTGTCCTGGACATTTTCATTGGGAAACAGGCCCTTGACTAGCGACTCCAGGGCTCTGTAGCGCAGACTCAGCGTTTCCACACTGCCGTATACTCGTTGTTTACGAGGCAGTTTGGACTCGCACTGCACGCCGGCCGCCTTGCAGTCGGCGCAGGGCACGTCTGCGTTGTCGCGAATGCATCGCGCTCGTCGGATTTTGCAACGGTCACAACTGACGAGTGCTCGTTTCCGAGACGGACCTGCTTTAGTCGGGCGTTCCGCCATCATCGTCGATGTTGGTGCGGCGACAATCAAAAGCGCCTTTGGGGCGTTCGCTTCGGTGGGTTGGTGGAGTTCCGATGATCGCCGCTACGCGTTGCAATCATGTGGAGGATGAGGGCAGGGCAAGGAGCAGTGTTGGCCCACGGGCAGAGGATGGTGCGCTCTTGTCATCAGTTTGCCGGAGTATTTTCCGCAAGAACGGCCAATAGGCTTGGCTGACTACGGCTCCCATAGAAGGGCCGGTCTTATGCTTTTTCAAAATTAACGCGCGCCTGTCATTATACGGTAGCATCCTCTATTCGTCCGCGGATCAACTGTCAATGTCAACCAGAACATCTTGATCTAGTGACTGCTGTCAAACTCTCTTTACATCGCCCTCTCTAAATACACCGGAATTCCATACACTACAGCTGCTGCACCATTCAAGTACCTCAACACACACGCGCTGCGAGCCTCCTTTATGGCCTCATCCAACCCAACTACTCCCCTGCCCTCCTCTCTTTCGTCACTCGCATCCTCGTCCACCGTCTTCGCCGTCTTCTTCCCCTTCTTCGCGCTTCCCCCATGCCCAACTCCTTCGCCATCATCCGCCAACTGAGCAACTCTGCCCTTGCCCTTTGACTTCTTCGCCGCTGTCTTGGCAGGCGTCTTGAGCGGGAGAGCGTCTTCCTGTGCCGCAGGCCATAGGCCCCATAGTTCGCCCGCTCTAACAGCGAGTCGATCACAGTCCTTGTCTGTGACGTCCCAGAGCATGCCGACTACTGCAGGTGCGCCCGCAGTAAGGTAGGAAGCGAGCATGCCAGAAGGCTCGAAGATGCCGTTTTCCGTGAGATGTACAGATGAGCAGCCAAAAAGAAGCGTCGTTGCACACCCTGGCTTTCCTCCAACTGTGTCTTGTGGGCCAGGGTAGAGGCGTCGCACTGACTTTGATTTGACGTATTGTGCTCCACAGCCGTGGCCAAAATAGAGTACAAGATCCTTCTCCCGTAGCGAATCTTCAAACTCTTTCTCAGAAGGCGCCCGGTTTGCGATATGATCCCAACGTCCTTGGAGTTTCTCAAGGTGGGGCTTGATTGTCTTCGACGTGTGAGCCAAGTCACCCGAAGGGTTGAGCATACTTGTGCCTCCTGCGTTGGGGCATATGTAATGACCGGGAGCAGCGTTCGGATCACCTGTCGAAGACTGCGCGGACAGCAGTCGCTCACGAAGAGCAGCAAGCGAAGGCAGCCTTGAGATAGACAACTGCTCGAGACATGGTAGGGACTCCCACGGAAATGCATGTAGGTTGTTGTCCAAGATAAGTATGGTGTGTCGAATAGCAGTGTTCAGCTTCTGAGACGCGCTATGGTAGGCGCGTAAAGCTTCGTACGTCTCGACGACCATGGCATCAAAGTCGAGCTCGTCGTACGCATTGTGTTCACCGTTGAACTGAAGGACGTCGACGACAAAATAGATCAAATCCATCAGGGATTCATCTAAATCGAGATCCTCATTAGTAGCATCACCTAGTCCGACAAACAATTCCAGGACTCGTGTATCCAAAATTGGTCGCTTTTGTTGACTCTTCTTTCGGCGAGACGGCAAGTGATTGTTCAGTATACTCTCAAACGATTTCCGGAAGCGAGCAAGTAGAGTTGGTTGTCTTTCGAATTGTGAGAAGACACCCTTGAAGCCGCCGAGCCAGATATTTTCCATGTTGATGAGGAGCTCATGAAGCCTAGTGTCAAGGGCTTCACGTTCAGCCCACCACTGCTGTCTTGCTTCTCTGGATGTCATGTCCTTTGCGGATCGCGTACTGAAGTCGCTGAGCTCAATAATCTCATCAAAGTCCCTTTTTCCATCCGCAAACGAAAATTCTTCCTCATCCATCTCGCGGGAAGCGTGACGAGCTAGTGGCAAGCGCAATACAAAGGGCGACAGTCCGCTTTCAAAACGAGTAATGAAGAGTTCGTCGCGAGCCTCACTAAGTTCAAGCGACACAGCAGTCCAAGTATCCGGAATGATGTCAATATAGTCTTTCTGAAAATCAGAGATGGAGCCCAAGGCGAAGCGTGAATGATCCAAAACTGGCCATTGCAGACATTCATCCCGTGACATTTGCTCTTTTTCCCCCTCCGTCGATTCTTGTACAAGCCTCAACGCATTGACCTTTGGTACTTCTATACAATGTCAGTATAATTCCTGCACTAATCAGTTCTGTACATACCACTCATGTAGGCTGCGTATAATGGGTGAAGGGAGCCAGGCAGCTCACTTCCACACACGGCGGACATTAGCACAGTGACGTGACCTAGTGCCATAGAAGTCTGACGAAACAAATGATTTGAGCCATTAGTAGCACACAGACTATGCGCTTCTACAAGTCGTTCGCGTGCTTCTCGAAGCGTTTCCATGAAGTCTTCTTTCGATCGCTTCTTGGTTCGACCACCTTTCGAAGGTGCAACAGTGCCCTTCTTGGTAGTTGCCGTTTCAGAGGATGTACTTTCTTTGAGACCGAAAGCAGGAAACGCAATGGTCGATTCTGGAAGCGTATTCACATTGAAGTCTTCTGCAATCTGCTTTGTGCTTTGTGCGAGCCTTGCTTTGAACGTGGCCCACATGTGCGACACTTCTTGATCCATACCGCTTTGCACCTCTTCCGCCTCCCTAAGAAGCTCCAACGCTCTAGTGAGGTCGTCGTGCAATATGTTTGCAAGTATGGCTCGATCTCTCATGCTTGCTTGCAGAATTTGTAATGCAGAGCACTGGTCGGCAATACTGGGCGTCTCTGCAATTGTGGGAGACTTAGCTTGGCGTGTACTTTTTGGAACAGCTTTAGCAGTGGCTGCTGCGGTGGTCCTAGTGCGTGCATTGGTGACTGACTTCGGCACTACTTTTGGGGCGGCTTTCGCAACTGGTTTACGACCTCTTGTGCCTACTCTGGCCTTGGAGGGGGCTGTGGGCTGCAACGCCAAGGATGAAATCTGATCTGCAAGTGCGTCGACTGATGGCGAGAAAGTCTCCAAACTTCTCATATACAGAGAGGAGCTCAGTTCTTTGAGAAGCTGCTCCATGTTGACGTAGGACTCTATCTCTTCACCATATCGGTTGTTCCAGTGGTGTGTCCTGGCGATAGCCGAATGATAGCCCGCCGTTGATAGGCACTTACGTGAAGAAGCCAAGCTGAGTGTATTAAGGATGCTCTCGGCCTTGTCAGGTCTACCACTCTGTGCCCAACAATCTGCACGCCAACTGGTATTGTCGGTCATGAGGGTAGCAGATCCTGTAGAGGAAGCAATTTTTCCTGCTTGCTCAGCGACATGAATAGCTTCGTGCAATAGCCCCTGGTGAGCAAAAATTTGAGATTGTTGCATCAACGCCCGATACAAGGCAGGGACCAAAGACCAGAACTCAGGGCCACTGAGGGCATCGTGTGTTACAGACATAACCAATGGCATCCCTTTATCATTGCGTACCGACATCAATGGATCAAATGCTGCTCCCGCATCGGAATCTGTGTCCTCTGCAGTAGCCATCTTCCTTACATTGACCCGTGATTCCAGAGCCGCCCAAATGCGACGATTGAGCGTGACACATTGTCTTGCATGTCGAGAAGCTTGTCTGTACAACCCAGTAGAGGTAGCGAGAAGTGATTGAATGTAAGAGGCATCGGCTAAGATTCGGTTGAACCGCAACCTGCCAGAGAGCGTCGTCGTGGGCTTCGCTAGATTCATGAACTGACTGTCTGCCAGGGCAATGGATTGAGCATTGGACATTATAGTCAAACTGGTTGGCGTTAGCGTGTATTATGGCAGTGTTTGCATTGATTATTTACCACTTGGCGGTGTTCCCAATCCCTAGAAGGTATTCCGAATATGCCATGTGCCATTGCAGTTTCGCTTCCACAGAGCAGGTTTCGCGATGAATCAAGGCTTCGGCTTTGGCCAGAGATAGACCTGCTTTCCCACTGTACCCAAGACGGATGAACTGCAGACCAAGAATAGATAGAGTGGTGACGAGCTCAGACGCGTCAGAATCTTTCCGGAGCTCAAGCGTTGCGATGAGGAGATGAAGGAGTGGCAATGCAAGGTACTCTTCTCCTTTCGCATTCAGAAACTCAAGGCATGCTTGAAGGTCTTGTAGCCATGTCTCAGTATTGTCTATGCAATCTTCTAGAGCTGCCCATGAAGTTGCAGAATTCACAATAGATTCCCACGTAGCAAAACACTTGCGAAGAATTGACGTAGAAGGAGATGTATCCCGCATTGAAAACTTGAGCATGCAGAGGGCTTTCAGATGCCTTTCGTGGTTTTTCAATGCTTCATCCTGAGAGCCCGACACTCTCGATTTATCGTCAGGCGCTAGATCGGAGAGAGATGGTTGCTCAAAAACGACGGGCAAATCATGCTGTGAAAGCTGGAGAAGTGTAACGGACAGTCTAAGATGTCGAATGGGATAGGTTTGTGGCGGGTAAAGCTGTTGAAGTCGCTCTGCCAGTATGCATATCGACTTGTTCAAACTCGAGTCCCATTGTCGGTTCCTGGACAGCGTCCGTGAGAAGAAGCCAGTCTGCACCTCCAGGAGAGCTCCTCTAGCGCCTGGTTCCAGCTCTTCGTCGTCGTAGAAAGCCACTTCGTGTTGTTGCTGGACACCAAATTTGACAACCAGATGATGGTATGCTTTCAGCACTCTAGCCAGGATATTTAACGGCCCATCACTAGTGAAAATTGCGCTCACAGAAGACCTGGCGGCAGCTTCAGAAAGCTGCTGCAGCACATCCTCATTGAGATGGTTGTTTAAACATTGTCGGTAAGCATTGCGAGAGTTCTCGCTTTGTTGCAGGTCTTCATAGGCATCGCCCAATTGCTCCAGCTTCATGGGAAGAAGGCCGCTAACTTTCTCGGGTGTTGATTTCGATTCTAAGAGATCGATTGAACGCTGCATGGCTACAACAAGGTGTTCAGCATTGCAGCGCGCTTTCCGTAGTTGCAGATACAGTGCCCAATATGCATTGGACAATTTAACTGTATATGAGCCGATAATGACGGCGCCCTCTCCGTTAGAGAATGTGCCATTTTCAAATTCTTCTTCGAATCGACGGATGATTCTTGAACATTCTTGTAATACTGTATCCATCTCTTTCCATTCCTCCGGGGATTTTATATTTTGCTTGCAACATGCCACCACAGAGTCAAGCGTGCTCTTCACGCATTTCCACGCAACAGTTATTCGTTCGCGGTGTCGGATTTTGGTTCTTGCGTCAGCATCATCTGGAAGTCTTGTGCCAAGAAATCTCGCTGAGAAATGTACGCTTGCTGCAATTATGGGTACTGCATATCGTTCTATAGAAGAGCTCTCAGCAGTGGCTGGAACGGAGAGGCTTGCGACTAGTAATTTTGTCGCTGTACGTCTCAGGGAGTTCACTTCGGCAAACAGCGTTTCCAGATCTACCGCTGATCCACCCAAACTTCCATGCAGGGCCTCGAGGGCATTGGTGATAGTTTCCTCTAAGTCAGACTTTTTGTCACCTTTCAAATATGCTTCTAGGGTAATGATGGCTATTCGTATGGTCCGTGCAGCCTGCTTGGCTGCAGACGTGCTGGAGGCTGAGGATGTCTTTGATGAGCCTAGCCATCGAAGAGCCCGATCAGACAGACCGGCAGCTTGAGCGAGTGAGTACAAAGCCTTGTTCGCTGTAGATGAGGCAGTACCACTTTCCGACGAAGCAAAGTCGTCTGGCAGTCCTACCAAGTCAGCGTACAAGGTCTCGGCCAACTTGTACTTCTTACTTGGAATGAGCTGTGACCTGCGAGCAAAAGCGATCAGACACTTGGCAAATGGTTCGGCCAACTCCTGGACTTCGTTGCCTTGATGGTTGACAAGACCCCACCATTGCTTCCGAATGCTGAAGGCTAAGTGTTGTAGAAGAAGCACTGTCTCTGCAGATGGCTGTAGGGTATTGGCGTCGTCTGCACTAGAGACACTGGGGCACAAGGAGAGGACGGTCTGCGCTAGTGACTCAAGTTGTCTTGCTGCTTTAGCCTGACTGGTCGGGGTCTTGGCTGTGTGCCAGAGTAGATTTGCGGGCGATGAGGGGTTGGACATTTTCAGGTAATCCCAAGTGGCTTCCACGGTTCGCGGCCTTTTTAGCTTCGCAATGATACGCAAAGTGTATGATTGAAAGCTTGCAACGAGCGGCACAGCAGGGCTCTTGGAGTTGATAGCCGCAAAGTCCAAAAGTGATGCAAGGCCATCCTTCTCCGCAGTTCCGGTGTGTTGTGGAGCACTTCTCAATGGCTCCTTTCCAGCGCCTCGAGTGAGATATCTATCCAGTCTTTTCTTCAAGGCCCTCAACTCTTTGCTAGCCAGGTTGTCTAGACCAAGTGCAACAAGCTTCCCAATAAGCACCAGTACACCGTTCTCGTACTGCAGCTCCTGGGAGTCCTTTCCGAGCACCTTCGATGCCTCTGGAGTACCCAAGTATGCAAATGCCGTCCTTGCGCATTCGGCCGTTGCCACAATCCCGGGATCAGGGCCCGGAGAGAGAAACGATGAGTATGACGATGACCGGCGTGGCACGCGTTTTTGAGGCGAATTGTTGATCTGGGAGATGGATCGCTCCCTGAGAGGTTTCTGCGAAGTCGAAGAAGTCGTTGTGTGGCCGGGTCGCGGTCGTGCCGGTTTGCGCGCATCTTCGGCAGTCACAGGCTTCGATTTCGACGAGGCGATTGCGAGGGCCGGGTTCTTCAGCGCATCTGCAAGGGTTTGAAGCGTCTTGTTGGCGACTTCGGTCGCAAGTATGTATTTTTCTCTCGGTGCAAGAGTGCCACACTTTTGCTTTGTGACGTCGACTGTCGCCGAAGCTGCAGCCGTTGCTGTCCCAGCTCTCCTCCTTGCCGCAGCTGTCGTCTGAACCTTGACCCTGACATTCTCCTTTTGAGTTGCTGCCTCCTCTTTTTTCAGTAACAATTCCTCGAGCGCAGCGACGGTGGCGCTGGTGCATGTCGATGTTGAGAGCAGTTCGGCTTTGATGTTATCGATGCGCGCGCGCGTCGTCTCGTCTTTTGCCACCATTGTTTTTCAAGATTTGGGCGTCAATATCTGTATGCGTCGTATTTCACACCTTTCGTAGATTATACATTACTAAGAAGACGCGCGCTCTGGTAGGTATACTGTACGATACTGTACGACGTGGTCGGGTTTAGGACGCAACATCGCGGCCAAACACCGTTCCACAACACGGTACCGTATTCGGCTAGCGTTGGGTTGTGCCAACAGGCGCGGCCCTGCACTGAACTTTCACCACGAATCCGCCAACCTCAGTCCACTCCTTGTAACCTTATCGTGGTGGCTATGAGGTCTGATTTGTTTGCAACCCCAGATTTTGCTGCACAGTGCTATCAGAGTTACTTGATATATTCGCTACGTCACCACCGCAGCAAGTCAATCTCTTCAAGTTTTCAAATGTTCACTAGAGTGGCATTGACAAACCTGCAACTATTACAAAGTAGAGAGAAGGATTGAAAGTGATGCATGGCGTGCATGTACAGTCGTTTCCTCTTCGAACACTGGGAGTAGGCCTTGATAATAGCATGATCGAACGACCTTGTTGTCTGGCGCGGAGCAATCCCAGTTTTGAACTGAACGTCCATCCTGGTCCTCTGTACGTACTTGATGCGACACTATCCAGTGATAAGTTGCCACGAATATCACTGATTGAATGAGTATAAGAATTGATAACCCGTCTCATTGAGGTAGCAACCCATCAAGCAAGTTGCACAGATATGATCTTCGAGCCCCTGGTGATCGCTGGGTGTTGCATCCACGGCGGTGTGTGTATATGGGGTTTCCTTTACAAACGCCGTAAGGGGTGAGGTAGTATTACTAACGAAAAGGAGAGTGAGCGGCAGGAGGATCTTGAGGATTTTAACACTAGAAAACATTTTCTGCGGGTTAAGTTTTGCGTATGAAAATCTTGCCTCTTTTGCGGGGATCGTCCGCGGCTCTGTACAGCTAGGATGAGCTAGCTACGCCTCACAGCCGATGGGAATGTCACTGGCTACCTACAAATAGGTAGAAGTGTGGTCTGTTCCGTTGGATCCGCGGGCCATGATAATGAGGTCGCAAGGCACATGGACGCTTGCAGGTCCCTAGGGCTCAAAAAAGACTACTTGGCGCTATGATTGGATGAAGCAAAGGGACTAGAAATCTGGATACCATGGCCCTGCTTGATGGCGCACTGCAGATACGAGTCATATGTCATGGGGAAGCATGGGCTGGCTTGCTGGCTGAAGAAGCTGTCAGCCGGCTAATCTTGCGCCATCGTAGGAAGCACATACCTAGGTGACTCGTAGTATCTTTTGTTCACGAATGGGTACAGAGTTGTGCTGTCATACTGCTGAGTTAGGACTGGCAAGATTGCTGATATGTTGATCGCAATGTCTACATTCCCAAATGCAGGCAGCCTTTCCCGTCGTTGTCTGCAGAAGGCGGATTTATCCGCTGATTCCCAGTAACATTCGAACTATAACTGCCGATAGTGTACCCATGGACCCGTAATGAGGAAGATGTTCGTCTTTAGGGACCTCGGCACTAGCCCGTCGCCTGCGGGGTAATCACACAGTCAGCAGTGGTACTTCTGCAGTACTCCTACCACATGGTTCTGAAGGATCCTATTCCTAGAAGTCAATTTCATTGACTGCGGTTGTGACCGGCTCGGTGGTTCATTTGGAACGACCGGCAGATATACATAGGACGAAGACATTCAAATCCCAACACCAACATGTGTTGGTGGCAGAAAGCCAAGTCCGGGGTACCCGCAATAGTCGACCCCTTGCACAGTACAATATATTGTAAGAGTTGATGCGCAATTCCGCCGATGATGACGATACTATGTAGCCCAGCACCCCGGTAGCCGTGTGCTGCGAGGCGCCCAGGGTCCATGCAGGAACTGGGAACAATATGTTTCACGCCGACGAAACGGCCGCACGTGGCTGAGAAGGAAGTATCTCCGCCAACAACAGAGGAGCGGCACAGCATACGAGGCCTCTCGAATGCAGCGACATGGGCCGCGGCTACTTTGATCTGGTTCACAAGCTGAGAGGTTAGATACGACGGCGAATATGTCCGTGGCCTGAATGCGACTAGCTAACCCACCCAGTTAGACTCAGGCAAGCAGCAAGCTCACTCGACCAAAAGCTTGATCGCTCTCATGCCCCGCCTAGAAGTCTTGAGCAGTCTTCTAGGCAGTACCCCGGTGTAATGGAAAGCTTGCCGGTCTGGGCAGCAGCACTCGAAACTTTCCGCTGTACGCTATCTGGCCTTTATTTGTTTCGGCTTGAATTGATTAGAGCGGCTTCCCGGCGAGAAAAGGCGCCGCGTACACAGTGTAAATTGCACACGTACTATCTATGTACAGTACGAGGTACACGTTTTTACCGTTTTGTATACGACCGTGTTTGGGATCGCGCAGCCACTTCGGACTTCCCGACGTATTTTCAAAGGTCTGACTACTATCGGCACGTCTCGCATACGGCATCCCCACTCGTGTGGCGGGAGGCCTCAAGGAAGAGTCTTGGAACTTCACTATCGCAATGTGCTGATTCCGCCCATGCAAAGCGCATGAAGAAATTCATAGGGGCAGCTCTCTACTGGCCATCCCTGAAGGAGGAAAAGTAACCTCTAGGCCACACATGGTTAGCGCCCTCATGCTAGGCCTCGCATCCTCCACACTTCCACAGTCGCCTAACCAGTAGAGTAACCACCCACCTCTCAACCCGTCCCCCTGCAAACCGACCGCACAAAACGTGACGGCCGAGGAGACACGCGCGATGCAACGTAGCCCGTAGCCTGTAGCCCGTAGGTCGTAGCCATGGCCTCGCTTCGACCATAGTTGCGGCGTAGTTCACAATGGCAAGTACTCCTACGACAACGACAAAAGCCCAACTTGGGCGTTCAAGGCTGCCATTGCACGACTCTCGCAACCGTACGATTCGGCGATTACCGGGGTTGGCACCACCTTATGCGTACCGCAAATCATGGTCGCTATTGGCACTGCACAGACAGTGTTGATCCTGAGGCAGCGGTTCTGACGCATGATCCAGGAACGTGCACCACGTGGTGGCTTTGTCGTTGTTGTTTTCCTCGATCCAAAGTGGCTTGAAACTCGCACGCGACACCTGCTCCAAGATTCCGCCACACTTCTAACCTCTTGAATTTGTTCTTCGCCTCAGACTGAGGCCTACTTTTTGTCAACCAAAGCCCGCTTCTCACCCCGCATCCGCATGTCAACCAAGTACGTCTCCCGTCTTGTCCTCTCTTGTGGAAGGAATGTCCGACTCAGTGGTATCGGGCATTTGCTCTATTTGCAATACACTAGCTCAATGACAGGGAGCGGATGCTAGGGGAGACGCAGGAGCGCAACACGCCAAACTCTAAATGACTTATACAGTATTACCCCTGCCAGCGTGGCGCGCTCCGGTGCTTTGGCGATCGCCTGGCACCCGTCTATGCCGTCTAACATGCCGCGGCTGGTGTACCACCTGCATCTCCGTTTTACTTGGTACAGTAGTTTGTTGGGCGATCCCCTTCGGGCCATAAGCCTGTATGTCCATATTAGGACCTCCACTCCAACGGATTATTTGTCGGGTCCCGCCCTGTTGAGATTATTCCCCATATCCTTCACATCGACCACTCTTTCCCGTACATTTTCCCTTGGGAGAATACACCGAGTGACGACCACGTTCCTTACTTCTCGACAAGCCGCACCGCACACCATCGCTTCTACTCGGCCTGTATCACTGACCAAAAAAGCCTTACCCGCAGCACCCCTTTGATTGGTGGAGAGACCGCGGACCTGCTTGCTGGCTATTCAGACGGCACGGAATTCGCTTGGCTTAGTGCCTACAATAATTTACCTAATACCGCTTTTCCAAAACATGGCCTCTGGATGAGTTCGCAGTACGAATACTTCCCCACATACTCTCGAGCCGTCCCGCTTTCAAATTCAACTTCCCAGGCGCTTGGTCTGCTACAAACATGCCACCCTACGATATGGCCGACATGACCTCATCCTACTCAGCTCCTGACAGTATGGAATCACTCACGTCTGTCTACAGGGCGGGAATGATTCCCCTAGCCGTTTGTGCAATGATGAGTCTTATCTCTGTCGCTGCATTACTGGGCTTCATCACACAGCGCATGATATCATGGCGAAAACACTACAGACAATACGTCGGATACAACCAATATGTCATCCTCATCTTCAATCTCCTCATTGCGGACCTCCAGCAATCAATCGCGTTTTCGATATCGTTTCATTGGCTTAGAATCAACAAAATTGTTGCACCAACCGGGGCATGCTTCATTCAGGCCTGGTTCTTGCAAATTGGAGATGTTGCAAGTGGCTTCTTCGTCCTCGCAATTGGAATACATACATGGCTGGGGGTGGTAAAAGGATACAAGCTACCCTATGTGTGGTTTGTTGTAGCGATTCTCTCGATATGGTTCTTTGCCCTATTCCTTACAGTGCTCGGACCGGCAATGCACCAAGAGAGATACTTTGCTCGCGCTGCAGCTTGGGTAGGCCATCATTACATGGGTGAAACAAAATTGAAAGACTGACGTCAAATAGTGCTGGGTTTCGAGCGAATTTCAGGAAGAACGACTTTGGCTACACTACCTTTGGATCTTCATTGTTGAATTTGGCACCATCATCATCTACGCACACATCTTTTTCCACCTCCGCGGCCGCATTCGAAGCATCATTGCGAACGACACTAGCAAGCTCACACGAGCAAACAAGTTCATGGTCATGTACCCCGCTGTCTACGTGGTTTTGACATTGCCCCTCGCCGTGGGTCGCATGGTAGCCATGACAGGCGGTTCCATGCCCGACTCCTTCTACATCATTACCGGTTGCCTCCTTACTTCGTGCGGGTGGGTCGATGCACTCCTATACACCTTGACCAGACGCGTGCTGGTTTCCGGAGACCTGAGCACAGGACAGTATAATCGGACAGTCACGGCAAATCTGACCAACGCGGTACGCCCTGGTGATGATGAGGAAGGACACTATGGTCTCCGATCCGTGAGTAAGAACGACCGCACCGTCACTATCACAGGCGGCAGCCAACGGTCATCACACCTAAGCGACAATCGTCGGGGACGCACTCACATGACGGAGTCCCAACACCAACATGGCAGTATTATATATGAGGAGGAATGTTTTACACGAACGGGATCACAAGATTCCATCATTGTTTCCAGGCCCAAGGGTACGGGCATTAGTATCGTAACGGAGACGAGTGTCCATGTCCGGGTTGAGACGGCGGAAGAAAAGGAAACAGATGCTGGGATACCACTAACCGAGCACTGGAGCCACGAAGGATAGTAAAAAGGTACACCAGCATAACTAAAACTAGGAACACAGCGGCGGCTCTCCACCAGCGAGTGAGCAAGTAGCCTGACTTGTATCCAAAGAAAATCACATTCAAAAACGACTTGCACGTAGCTCATTCTTTTCCTTTTATTTATTCCAATATTCCTTTAATTATGCCAGAAAGCGTGGACGCTGGAATGAAGGCAATGGCTCATTTTCTTACTTTTTCCCTCCCCCTCTCTTATCATTGCCAACGATATCTTCATGCTACCAAACCCACGAGTTTTATTGCTCACTTTCATGTAACCTCATCTTGTCACTTTTCGGAGTGTCATCTCGCGACGAATCTCCAGATACAGATACCCACAATATATCAATTCAAACACAAACATACAAATACAAATACACACGCGTACGTTCCACTATGCAAAAAAGTAAAAAAAGAACTTGTCTCACATGCTTCGGGAACACGGCGTGGAAAAAGAGCAAAGCGGATGGGACAAGAAGCCGGCGATTGCTGTGGAGAACCGACCGCTGCGGCCCCAGTTGTTGTTTTCTTTGTCTGCGCGCCTCGCGGCTGCTATTTCAAAGCCAAGGGGAGGAAAGGCGGAAAAGCCAGGGCCGCGTGTCGGATAAGACACCGATTGGGTAATGGTTCACAGGTTGTGTAAGCTGCGGCTTGGGTGGGAGGCTTTTTCCCTTTGCTTACTGGGTTACATTTCATGTATACTTTGTGGTCGGGTATCTTGTGTGAGTTGAGCGTGAACATTGCATAGTAAATGCAGCATGCTGCGTTGACTTGCGCAAGTGATATGTACATGAAGGGATTTCAACATTTGGAGGGTTGGTCCGCGGAGTGGCACAAATGATGTGCCGATGCTTCCGGCCATGTCTCCGGAAGTGGCTGCGTATGATGATATGAGTGCTGAACTTATCGGGCACATGATTTCACTTTTCAGCCACGTCGTGGGCCTTTGTTTGAACGTAGCGTACCTCTGGTCGGTAGCTGAATGCGAGATCGAAGTCTCTTCAGGGCGTCTGGCGGAGAGATATAGCCGAGATCGTGATCAGGGGCCGTATCACCATCCGATCGATCATACTGCACGTCTGATATAGCTCCTTGGTCAGTTCGAGGCTCGTGAGGAGATGGTGCGTCAACCTCTTCCATGCCCACATCGCGATGGCGGCGAGGCACACGCCTAGACGGAGGACGTTCAGTAGCCTGAGCGAGCTTCTGTTCAAGAAGCCAGGCTTTTCGTTTGTACCGTAGAAGCTCTTCTTGCTGTTGAAGGGCACGTTCTCTTGCCTCGATATCTGCAATTCTTGGACTTGGCTCATCAAAGGTGTGTGCACTAGCTGATGGCTCTATTCGATGCTCGTGTGAAGTGTTATACTCTTCTCGGGGGGCTCTGACAGCTCGTTTTCGACGGGGTAGGAAGCTTTGATTTCGCACGGTTTGGAGCAGAAGCCGCTGCTGTATCTGTAAAAGCTCTCGCTCTCTTTCGGCTATCTGAGCCTCCCGGCGCTCGAGATCGCGCGGCCGTGGAAGTGCTCGAGACGATCTAGATTGAGGTAGAGGCTTGTCTGATCTTTGCCGTAGTGAACGGTTTCGCGACAAATGCGCGTCTAGCTGATGTAGTGGCTTCCCGTTTGGTATTTCAGATGAAGTCACACCTTTAAGAGGTCTGGTGGCCGTCCTTTTCCCCTCGTTGACTTCAGTGTCCAGAATTCCTGGGTCGTCCGACAAGCACAGGCCGTTTCCTAGGCGGACATTTGGTTGCAGAATACCGTCGATAAGTGTGCCCCTGAAGGTCTGCATTGCTTCGCTGTTCCGCACCCTATGTTTTTCTTGGAATGGTATAGCATGGCTGAAGCGTGCGGAAACTGGCCGGCTTCCTGTGGGATCAAGTTTCAATTCGACGTTTTCGAAAGACGAATTGGCTACAGATATACTTTGGAAGTCTTGCGCATTGCGGGCTGCGAGGCGATATATATTTTCGCGCACTTCTTTCCCGTTCTTGCTGATGTTGCCGTTAGGACGCATACGTCATCTGCGAGCTGGACTCACTTACTTGATTACGATACAGCGCTTTTGGTGCTGATTATTCTGCCGTATCTCCTGCATCTTGGGTGTCGGCTCGGTCACAAAGTGTGCAGCAATTTTCATGCGGGCCTCGAATACATGATGGGGAAACCAGCCGGATGGAAGTATAAAGACAGACCCATCGTCAAAGTATGCCCATCCGGGCGGATTCTGGCCGCCCAAATTCACATGATTATGCGGCCTGACTGAGCCACGGGAAGGAGATGTGAGACTCCATGGTCGGATATTGTATAGTCTGCCCAGATTGACATAATTTCGGTATGCTCGTGGAACGGACATGGCAGACAAACAACATAACCCAGGCGCTACCTTCTATTCTGCAGTGGCTCGCAAGCAGAGTGCGCACTGGCTGCGGCAACAACGATTCGTTGACGTATGGGGTATGCAGGCGACACAGCCATGGCAAAACCTGATAGCGCGCGGGTAGGTAGAACTAGGCGCGGCTATGACAAAGCAAGGAAGTGCATGACAGGCGGTGGCGTGGACGCGTGGGAGTCTGCGGTTAGACGGGACGGGATGATCAGCTTCGACATATACGAAAGCGGATATGCAATGCGGCGGGCGCTTGCGGAGGTACCTTGGTCACATACCTTGTGGTCGCTGCAAGACTTGGTGTGGTGCCGTGGCTCTGGACGGATTGAGGATGCAGCACGCAGCACACAAATTACCTACTGCGCACGAGCCCGTTCGCGGGAGTACCGACCCGCCAATACCAAGTACCCTCTGTTGATCGACAAACATCTTAATTGCACCTCACATCATGTATCGCTCGCTCGCTGAACCGAACCTCGTGCGCTGTCTAGTCGCTCTATTGCTACTTAAGTAACGACTGCTGTGTCCCCAATGCCTCTCTCAACACCATTTGGCGTGTCCACACATTTAGGCCCACATATCCATGACGCGAACGTACGAAGTATGCAAAGCGTAAGCCTTTTAGACAGAGTGTCGTCTTCTCAACCTATGCATTTGTGATTCCAGCATTAATCTTGGTCGCCATCCAAATCTTCCTTCGCAGACCACGCCTGTCGTGGTACACTGTCCACAACCCCCACCCGGGGGCGCCTTACGCCTTCAACGCCAAAACACTTTTCCTCCAACGAGCAACTTGCCCACAGACCCGGGGAGCGAGTCAACCTGTTCGTGAATCTTCCAACCGAGAGTGTGAGCATGCAGAGGAACACGGCCGTCTTATCTTGCACACTCACCGAGCTCGCTGAGTGAGACGGCCACTGTATCAGCAAACACCAATAATGCCGGAAGACTCGAATCCGGCGAAAACAGTCAATCAATATGCTTCCGGCAAGCCATAGCCCAAATCGCCAAATCGCAGAACAGATACAAGTCCAAGTCCTCTCGTCAGCGTCGCGCCCAATGTGGGTTTTGTGTTCATGACGCATCCATCTTGTCCACAATGCTGTCTATGGCCATCGAACGAGTGGACGGCGTAGTCGGCGTCGGCGGTGCTTTCCCTTCGGATTTGGTCGACGCTGTCGGCTGCTGCAACTGCGGCGGCATCGTTCGAGGTGGAGATAGGGACGAGCTTGCTACATCCGCCTCTGCCGACTCATTGTCGTCCCCCAGAATCTCGTCAACCTCTCGCAGCCAGTTGGCCTTTAGCACGTCCATGGGAGGATCCAAGTCACCTGGCTTGCCGCCGCGCCGAGCTTCTGCAGCAGTCATCTTTCTCTCGCCACGTTTATGGGGATGGAAATGCATGCGGCGCAGGTGACTCGCAGCATTGTAGCATTCATTGTACCTCTTCCCAGTCTGGCATGCCTTACAGTTGGCAAGGAACGACTTGTCTGGCGAGGTATCGATAGTCACCCACACCTTCCGCATCTTCTTGTGGACGCGGTTGGTGTGACGTCGTAGCTCATGCTCACTGCGGAAGCCATCGGGATAGTCGGAACAGACGGGACACTTCAACCGCAAGACCCTGCGAGATGGAGGCTTTGAATTTGCCTCGGAAGTTGGCGAAGACTTGGATGTGATTTCAAGGCTAGGAGCTGTCACGACGGTTGCTCTTGGTGCTGAGGGTGGCTCTACTGGCTCGCTAACTTGGGTGGTGGTGACAATCGGGGGTTTGGCCGCGGATTCTTTCATTCTGGCTCTGGATCTCGTCGGAGGCATGTATATGATGGTATGTGATAGTCCAAGGGTCAGAGAAGGCTGGGATACGCGGTGACTTTGTCCGGTTCCGTCCCAAGTGAGTTGAGTCGAAACTTGGCAAGATGCACGGTGGGGCGTGTAGTTCAGCTCTAGCGGCAGCTAGATGCGACTGGCCTAGAGGATGGCAGGTGTACGGCTGGGGGGCTAGGGATGTCTGGTGTGCTTCCAGGTCGATCTGGGGGAGCGCGGGGGGCCAGGCTACAAGATATCCCGATTTTCGCTGGGCCCAGTGGAGGTGCGCACGAGGCTGGAATGGCGCAGTCAGCCTCGTCTCCCATGATGAGTGGGCAAACCTGGACCTGCAAGCCACGCTATAAGCGGCAAGCTGGCGAGCTGAGTGCTTATTGGAGCTTCTGCCTCAGGTTGAACGACGTCCATGGCACTCAGGGCGAAT